>CM049371.1:2674576-2784576 GCA_026937815.1 Etheostoma perlongum | reverse complement strand
CAGACAATATTTACTTTTATGTTGGCACTACAGTTGTCTGTGGTATTTGAGAAAATATGAAGCTCACAGTGTGAAACCGACGGTATAGCAGCTCAGATGAACTTCTGACCCAGAATGTGTTCAATAAAGTTATGTAGTTTACATATTTTTGAAAGAGAGAGACTGTGGGTGTGAGATGATTGACAGAATCAGAGTAGGACATAAAGCAGGTCTAAAATAATAGAAAGACAACATGAAAAAATGAAAAATAATTTTCTATGATGCATTTATTTTAACTTTAAACACATTGTGAGGCAAAAATCGGAAAGCATTGACATCTGGATTATTCAGAGCACCCTTGATAACGTGCGCACACACGTGTGTGTGTGTGTGTGTGTGTGTGTGTGTGTGTGTCTATGTGCACCCTTGTGATTGTGCTCTCACCGTTGCGTGCTAGACGGTGCTAATCACATTCTTCACCATGTACAAGTGAAGGTGGCCCCCCAAGCACAATTTGTCTCTAATAGCGTATTCCCCCCTCACTGTCATTCCCATGATGCTCAACGGCTTTAGTCCCTGTGACTGCCCAGCTCCTCATTGTGATGTTCTCGCAGCAGATGGAGGCCCTTTCACCAACATCAGCTGGGTCTTCAGTCCACCAAGACATTAGTCATGCCTCCGGGCTACTAGGGACACAAGAAGGCTAATTGGAAACAGATCACACACACTCACACTTGTGATCACATTTACACATGCAACCCCGCACACAGACGAGTGAACCCACATGCCGGCCATTACACAGACACACACACACACACACACACATACACATCACGCACTTAATTACTCAGACCCTCACACTAATACACTCTCACACAATGAGTCACACACACTTGCACTCTGTCTTTCAGAGGCCCCTCCGTCTCCCCAAAGGAAGCACCCTCGGGGTGAGGGGAAGGAGGTCAGTTTATTGTTTCTTATGAAGAGCATGTGAAACAAACGAGGGACTCCACAGACGGGTAATGAGAGAGGGAAAGAGGGTTGGAAGGACAGAGAGAATAAGAATCCTCCACCTCCATTAATGTGGCTTTTCCTCTCTCTGTATGAAGGACAGCTCCGTCCCGGTCCTCATTGTGTGAAGTCAGTCCAGCGTAAACCCTTAATGGCTAATAGCAGCACAGACACGCACAAACACACACACACACACACACACACAATCTGGGTTCAGATCAACTCCGTGGCTCCCTCAATGGGCTAACTGCCTCTTAATTAGCTTATCAAGGCTTGACAGGTGCTAACACTATAGCCTTTCAAAATACCAAGTAATGTCCAGGCATGTCTGTTAATAAGAACATTTGAGTTGTTGACCAGGTGCAAATTTCAAGTGGTTAAGAGTTCACTTTCATTTATTTCTTTAAGTCCATAAAGAGAGCGAGCTTGTCTATTTTCAAAGAATGGTGGTGCTCACACCAATGTTTTCTGACAAGACACAAATACATCAATCTAAACTGAGTACTGATTAACGGCTGACAGTTGTGAGATCAAGCTAAGTACTGTATCTACCAAGCTAGCAGTTTTTAGCTACTAAGTGCAGGACACTTTCACAATGTGTGTGTGTATGTCTGTGAACTGTAGCAGACTAGCCTACACTACTATTTGACTTTGTTGATATGAGCAGGTAATGGTCGGGTCACATCTTCAACAAGCATCTTTCCGTGACATTGGAAGTTAGAAATTTATAAAGATGGTGTCCAACTACCTTTATAACCCTCTGCAGTTCCTTTATGTGTTGCAGTCCTTCTCCTTGCACACGCTACTCTTGCCCCATAAAAGGACAGACGTGCTAAATCCCTGACACACACTTTCACCAGCTGCTTCTTTTGTTTAACCTACAAGCGAGGAGCCCCACCAAGAGCACCACCAGAAGTTAATGCTCCCCGTTTCCATTCCCCTGCATGTAGGTGCCCTGTCAAGGACATCACCCCAGCAGGCTTCCCACCCACATGCACACCAAAGCCAGGGATATAAGTATGTGCAGATGGGACAAGTGGCAGCATGAAGTCAAATGGTGATGACATGAGTAAACTGTATTATGCAAATGATCACAACAGTCACAGATGACACTGAATCACATTGACCTGATGCTGGAGCTCGTTTGTCTTCTTGCTGTGTCATGTTGATTGAAACAACAAGAAACTACAAACTTTAGCTCCGGAAGGCCAAACAAGTAATGTTACAGTAGCTTTTCAGCTTGTTTTACACACATATGAATGTTGAAATTGTTACGTGTCATTTCAGTGAAAGTACTTGAAGTTTCCCTCAGTTTCTAAAGGTGAATGAGAAGGTGCAAAAGTAAAATACTTAACACCGGTGCAGGCAGAGAAGAAAGGACATACAGCATTGTATGAAAAACATGGATCTGTGTGTGTGTCTGCAGGTGTGTTTGTGACATCACCCACTGTGTTTCTGACCTCAATACATTATGAGCTTTCTCGGCACCAGCACAAGCGTTGAATGTAACAATACAGCAACCGCCTTTAATAAGTCGATCAGAGACAGCAGTGTGGTGGCCAGCAGGAAGCCGAACACTGAACCTTGAAATGCATGAGTAAGAGAGCATTATACATTTTTTATGGGAAGTTGCAGTAAATAGAAGAGCAAAACAGAAACTGCAAATGAAATTCGGTGCATGAATGAAAAATATACGGAAATAATATTCAGGAATATGTGGTGTTGCATGGGAGACGAGGAGGTTAGAACCTGCTGGTTTTAGACAAGGTCACTTCCAAAATCTCTGCCTCTGCCTGAGTCTGTTTATTTCTCTCTCTCTCTCTCTCTCTCTCTCTCTCTCTCTCTCTCTCTCTCTCTGCCAGATGATGAAGAAACAGAGCAGAGGATGTCATTCAGTATCTGCCAATTAAATGATGCCCTGGAGCATGCCTCACTCAAACAGCTAATTTGTGTATATTTAGAGATAGCAGTTTGGTGTCGGCAGCATTGGAGGCCGATTCTCCGGATCGGCCGACTCAGCAGCAGCAGTAGCAGCAGAGCGGGGAAAGCCATGATGGACAGCAGCTGATTAGGGGAAGTCCAGAGCTGGTCGGGTTTGCTCAGATGCCCCAAGGCTTTGTCAAGGTAGAAAACATCTCAACCTACGGTGCAAAAAAGCCCCGCCCCCCCACCCCCATTACTTATTTATTCATCCTCTCCGTATTATGTGTTGACAGCTGGGGGCTGCACAGTGCTGTGATGAACAGGATATTGCTTATTCAGGGACGAACTTCTCTACAGTCCACCGGGCTTACCTCCCACCCTGAACATTAGGCAATGAATGACATTATGCGGGGTAGAGGAGGATAAAGGGGCAGAGACACACACACGGGACAACCGAGCTCTGAACCATGCAGAACCTGACTATCAAATTGGACAGGTGTCATGTCGTCACCGGACAGCCATGTGGAATCTGTCCTGAGGCTGTGGGTTATTTCCTCCTCTGTGATCAATAATACATTGGGTAACACATTAATATATACATGTTCTGCTTTGCATTTATGTATATGTTCTTTGTTTGTATATGTGTGCCCCAAAAGACCTATAACAGGGAAGAAAAGTCATTACCATCATTACATTTGTATACAACAAATTTGCCGAACTAAATGCATTTGGATAATAGTAACCGTTTTTATATTAAAAAAAATGAGCATTTGGTTTTATTGAATGTGTCTTCCATGTTGCAAAATGTTCATACTGAATGTATCTGCTAAATGTCGACAAACACTGACAATGTATTTTATTATATTTCTTTTCCTGGAACATCTTATCCTGCAATGTGTCATCTGCTTGTATCAAGGACAGCATGACTAACATTTTTTATGTTTAGTTTTTGTTTAGACACTCAGTCTGCCTGGTTACCTTCTTGATAAAATATTGAAAAAGTCAACAGTGACTTCAAGCAATAAACCATGTTATTATTGTATTATTAACATTAAACAAATTATTTTTGTTGCGTGATCCTAACCATACAGGATGTGAATCCTGATCTCTAGTGTTAAAGTCGTATGCTTTGTACGTAAGGGGGTAAGGGAGCATCAAGAAAGCGTACCTCCTCTGCTACCATTCCATTGACTCCCATTCATTTTGGCGTCAATTTGACTGTACATCTGAAGCATTTAAACAACCTATTTGTCTGTTGTAAACCATATTTTATGTGCAATAAACAACATCCTGTTGATTTATGGTACAAACCAAGTTGACGACATTCTGTCATGTATACAGCAGAATCAGACCACTGAAAAAAGAAAAAAATGGAAAAACAAATGTGCTCTATATAAAAAACAAAGACCACATACAGCTTCCTATACAGAAGCACTTCACTACAGGATTCAGTTGGGAAATGCCCCCTGTACCGACGGAGGGCTTTTAATGGGAAACAGATGCGGGAAGTGAGTTAGCATTAACAGCAAACAGCAGCACCAGCAAAGTATCTCGACTAATGGTGGCAGACCAGAAAAAATAACCTTAAAAATGGAATACCATCATTACAATAACAACAGTTTACATAAATACTTCAGTTACAGTAAATAAGGGTAATGTAGTAATAAGGTAAATAAAGAGTGCCCTGCACCCTCAATGTTGAAACAGTTTCTTAGATTAAGATCACAGACTTTTTAAGGTTCTTCACCTCGAAGCAGCATATAGATAAAGGTATATACATAAATAAATATAATAGATAAAACATTAAAATGCAAATATAAATAAGTGTACATAAAAAAACAGAATATAATGTTGACATATACATCTGTCTACATGTTGAATGCAGAACAGTCCAGCTGTAGAACAGAAACGTTATAGTGAGACAGGTTAGTCCCTGTTTGAACTCACATATGGTCCTGAAATGTCACCATCTTGGAAACAAAAACACAATATTGATATTCATGTTCCTGTTGCCTCTCATGACATATTTCACTTACTGATTTCCTAAACTCTTCCTGCAGTTATATCCCTGGAAATACACATAAATCAGTGTACTCAACTCCATCTGAGATGCTGGTTGTTAAAAATATATATATAGTAATATATATATATATATATATATATATATATATATATATATACTGTAAGTGTGTGTGTGTGCGTGTGTGTGTGTGTCACTGCCTTTACTGTCTGTAAACTGTCTTTACTGAACAGCCAGTAAGCCTGTTCCTCAAAGATATTCCAAGTTACTACATTTGCTGAACAAACCTTAAGATATTAATTTTTACAGCTATTACCTTTGTTCAAATTCATACTTCACAACTTAATTAATAAAGTGGGAGTTGCACACGAAAAACAGATACATATCAAGGGACTACTATAACTGTAATTTATGACAGCGGGAGCTATGAGCCACAGCCACTTAGGGGTGATGCACATGCAATCAATATGAAAATCATCCAAGAGTGCATGAAATTGGAAATAATAAGAGAGCATTCTACTACCTGTGCAATTAAATACATACATTTAATTATTCTATTAATCTAAGTGAGAACAAGGATTGCATTAGGCCTATGTTTTAGTAATTTGAGTAATTTATTCTATTAATCCACCACACGGAACCATTGCAGATTATTTCAACATCCACTCAGTGCTGATGTCCTCCATTTGTCTATTGGTCCCTTTTGTAAAGTGACAAAAGCTCTGTGTGTTGCGTGTTACACATTCAGTATTGTTCAAATTAGTTTCTGGTCACTAGGTTGCTTTGTGGGTACAAAGTTATAAATTGTGAAATGAAAGATCGTGCGACAAAAGAAATACACTCAATACACTACTACAAATATCTTGGATCGGTCAGGGAAAGCAATTCCAAAACACGATAAAGTTAAAGTGGAAAAGTGGATAAAGGTCAGTCAGTCAGTCAGTCAGTCGTATTGCTGTGTGGTCATAAATATTTATGCAAACACAACCTCATGTGATCAGATTTTGTTATCCACTTTAATCCCTTCATTTTTACATTACAGATGGCATGTGTGACTCTTAGTGCATGAAATTGATTTACAGACTAACATTTTCTGCAAATGACACAAAAAACGGTCACAGTCAAGATGGTCTCCAAATTATTTTCACATTTTATTTTCACCTCCTAAATATTTTCTCTTGGTGTTATCCATTATTTGGATTATTAACAGTGACTGTGAGCAAAGCACAGACAAAGCATAAAGCTTCTGTGGTGATGTAGCATGATAAAAATATTGTTTCCTCTTTCATTCATTTTGGAACATGATGCCAAATCTCAATCAACTTTATATGGTGTGTGGTAGAAGGCTGCTGCACAGAATTGTTAAAATGGTCATTGTGATCAAGCAGCCATCAAAAATAAATGATTTGGCTAAACAGTAGGCCTAAATACGGCATTCCTTGTTGCCCATGCCAAACCTGCTATCAATTATGTGTCAGAATAGACCCAATAGACTGAAGATACTCTAAGTACTGTTAACATGAGAACTATCGCCACCTAAATCTGTCACACACACACAGATAAATAACACAACTGATTGGGCCAATATTAGCCTGACCTGGCTGGCTACCTGGCGGGGTGGTGAGGCAAAATGATGATGTAAAAAGTACAAAAGTACTGTTTTTATCTCCCTCTCCTTTACAATTTCCTCACCTCAACTGATGAAAAGACTAATTATAGTTTTATTTTATATTTCTTAGCATGAAAGCAGCAGAGCTTAACCATAGAACAATCCATGCGTTCAGTAGTTGTTATCCGTCTGCAGCCCCCAGAAATGGCTATAAAATGCTTTGTTTTCCTACTCGGGGTCGGAGAAGTTTGACTCTTCTCTCGCTCGTCAGCCTCTGAAGCAGATAAACTCTCATTTCCTCTCATTACCGAATCAGATTGTAAAAACCACCGCAGGGGCAGACGTTTCGTGTAGGGCCAGGAAGAAAAAAAATGACAATAATATAGAGAGAGAAAGAGAGAGAGAGAGAGAGAGGGGGAGAGAGGGAGGTCAGACAGAATTCTCAGGCAGATTGGAGACGAAGTGGAGAGGAATAAAAGCGTTATCGTGGCTGGATGATGAGGATCTGCATCATCATTGGGAATAAATGATGTAAAGAAGACACTTAATAAGCAAGAAATAAACACCAGCATACAGATAACAGTCTGTAAATAGAGTCCCTTGTATTCAGCCGAGAGATTGGCTAGGGGCACTCAGTGCAGTAACGTGGACATAAATAAGTGGCAATTAAAGAGAGAGAATGAAGTCAGTGGGAAAGAGAGAAGGATCAAAAGAGAGGGGACAGGGGGGGTGAGCAGTGAGCACTCCCTGAACTTCACCCGGAGACCCTCCAGTGTGATGACAAGAAGGGAGGAGAGCAAGATGACCGACATTAGAAGGACTATTTCTCACTGCCAAACCACTGTCTCCTCTCACACTTTCACTGGAGACGGCAGACAGTTTATGGTGAAGACGGAAACTGAGACGGAGAAACCAGACTTGGTGTTGTAGCTGGCAGGATCCCCGACAGTAGGAAGCGTCTTATCTGGGACGGATGGAATCAAAAACAGAGCAGAAAAACTCACAGTTCAATTGATCAGTTATTAGATTTAGCCTTTTTGGTCATGTGCATTTGTTGTAAAGATTAGACAGTCGAGTGGATGCTCAATTTAGTTCCTGGGTTTGGATTAGTGTTGGTGTTACATGATCTGTAGACAACTCGTCAAGCAACACAGAACATCAGATATTTTAACATTTTACAACCTTCAAATGTTTTCTCTATGATACACATAAGCCTAAAATTCTTTCAATCACAGTAGAAATAAAACCTGATAGAAAGCAAGTTTGTTGCCCTCTTTCTAACAGTAGTATTCATCAACTTACTGTACTTACTTCTTCTGTGAGTGTCTACAGTTGTAGTAGATTTTAGATTTTCTTGTAGATTTTATTTTTTGGGGTTTCTGGCTTAAACTATTTCCCCAACCGACTTAATTTATGTATTTTAAAAGTAAATCAATCAGTGAGGCTATATGCTACACTTTGTATCAAGGCTGTTGTTAGCTTTCACCACATGCATTGTGTATGTAATATAAATATGGTAAAAGTGTGTTGATTTACTTTGTAATATTATCTGGTCTATTTTATTTTAACACGTTTAAGTCAGTAACAAAGATTCATTTGTCTATGTAAAGATAGTCCATCCAAGGAATGCTGGTAAAACTTTATAATAATGGTACATGGATTATCATGAATTAATGCATGACTGCATTCATGTAGTACTTCATTAAGTGGCATAAAATTAAATGTTTTAAGAATTAAATGAGTGGGTTGGCTAACTATCACAATATTTACACAAAATACAGTATACTGCAGATGCATTTTTATAGTTGCTTTATTAACAACAACATAAGGCACTTAAATAGTAATGCCCGAGAACAATACTCACCCAGCTGTAACACCTGAAATTTCTTGACAATTTGTTTTTTATATGAGGAGTCACAAAGATGATTGCTGCATATGCCACCATTAATCATATCTTATTTATCAATGTTAAATATGGACCAGGTCAGCACTTTCTTTGAAGAGCCACAAAGATGATGAAGTAACAAAGTAATGTTTACTTAATATTGATTACAACACTATAAGTTCAGTTTTTCAGTCACTTTAACTTTAACTTGAACCAATGACGAAGACATGAACATCATTAATAAATCAGAAATCATGATGATTGAAATTAATTATTATTAATTAACATATTATTCCAGCATTATGTCATGCACAAGATACTATTAATTGATGTACATTACTGCAGTTAATGAAGTACAACATGAATGTATTCATGCTTTTTCTTGCATTAAGTCATGCGGGAATTCATGCTAATTCATGCACCATTATTTGAGAAAGCGTTCCTGGAAGGCTGTTGCTCAGGACACTGGTATGGTGTTTTGACATATAGATGATCCAGAGCTGTGGCGGGATTGTCAGAGCCTGTGGATAGTCTGACGTGATTGTGACTCAGGCACACACACACACACACACACACACACACACACACTTAAACACAGCCTGAAGAGATAAAGTACTAACTCCACCGCCGTTGCCATTGTTACTGTCTTTAGCAGTTACCACAGCAACTAATACACAAACACACGTCTAGGCTTGTGTTTGCTCTTGCGCACATGTCCGTACCCCCTGCCCTAAGCCCTCCACTTACCCACATCACACACACACACACACACACACACACACAACACACACACACACAGAGAGAGAAAGCAATGGAAGACAGAGACGGTGGTGTTGAATGACAGTGCTCTCCTGACCTTGGCACTTGGAGCTTGTCCAAGCGAGAGGCTGCTGGAGGTGTGGAAGCCTGAAGGGAGCAGCTAGGTGAAGGACAGGCAGCGCTGTCAATGCTGGAGCTGCTCAGCTCTTCATTCTTCACCTCACAGTTCTCCTTCAGTAGAGGCAATCATCAAATAATTTTGACTCTACATTCACCCTCACACACACACACACGCCCCTTGTTCCCGCTGCCTCTCAATGACTTGCCTTGACACCACTGTTCTGTTGACGCTGCCATTCTGACAACTGAAACAAACGTTCACAGTTTGTGAGAGAAAGTGCTAGCCGCAGCTATTTTACCAAATTACACACTTTGCTTGCTGAGTACCAATTAAAATGCCTGTCATACACTGTGCCCTTTACTGTGATTATGATGTCAGGATAGGAGGAATGTCTCATTATTTACACAATATTGAAAAAATTATGTGTGATATAGCAGCCTTTATTTATAAAGATGATCTTATCTTATCAGCCTGGTAATCACAGAGATTCTTTCTCTTAGAGAAGAACAACTTTTGGAAACATTTTACCACAAAATGTTTCAATACTTTAATTGATTACATATTTACTGCCAACTGCTTAAAGAGGTTTTCCACAGTAACTAGAGTATATAAATGTCCTGGACAACCGCTAGTTTCCTTTTACTTTGAATCAGTATAAATAGTAAAAAATACATAAAATAATAGTATTAAAAGTAATACACCACAATAAATGTTCTTAAGTGACTTTTGGAAGTAATTTGGAGTAAAGACTTTGTTAAGAAGGTTTGCACGTCACGTTCAGGCCCAGTGTAAATTTCATTGGACAGCATGGATACGAGCTCAGTCTGTGGCGACTTGCCTTAGGATCCGGAGGGTCGTCGGTTCAACTCCCCGAGCGGACCATGTACGGAGTGGGGACTGGTAGTTGGAGGGCTGCCAGTTCACTGCCGAGGTGCACTTGAGCATGGCACCGAACCCCCAACTGCTCAGGGCGCCATCTGTGAGCCCTCTTTCTCTGACATCTCTTCATACATAATGCATGTGTATAGGTCCTATTTTTGTATTGAGACTGTGTGTGTGAATAAATATCAACAGAGTGAATGTGTTTGAAATAATAAGGTTAGGCTACATTATTATTATATTGTTTGGGATAGAAGTTGTGTTGCATATAGGAGGTTATGTGGGTCAATTAATTTGTAAGAATGCTTATATGTTATACATTCATTGTAAATATAGGATGAGTGAATATAGTAAGTGTTCAGGGTTTATCTGTGTGTAATATGATATAGTTATGTTATAGTTATTTAATACAAACAAATCGAGGATTTCTTTGTTCATAGTTTGGCTGTTCACTTTATTTTCACTATTTTATTTCACGGCCTGTGTATTGTATTGATACCATGTGGACCAAATTATAGGACTTTTAGTGTAACTAATTCCATTTGAGTTTTATGTTATATCATAGCTAATTATAGTGGTATGTATGTTATTTTCTGTTACTGTAGAAACCACATGCAACACAAGTGGGAACCTGTGCAGCCTTCCAGTGAAGTACAAGAAACCTTTGACACGTCTCCTTGTGTATTCTAACAGATCCACCCCAGTGATTACAAACCCAGAACCAATGACATTTACTGAGAGATATCATACAGTCTTGTTCAAGGACAGCAAGAGCTGGGAGTAAACCATCAGCAATACATTTAATGGCTGACAGGCTCTGCCAAATGAGCTACAACCGCCGGCGACATTGACTTTTTTGATTACAACAAAGTTGATGGAGAAAAATACACAAAACAATCAGGCAGGTTGGAATAAAGCCAAAACAAATTGTTTAACTGTTTGCTTATTGTGTTTTTATCGTTTAATGTTTCATTAACACAACTTGTAGCTGCAAAACCTTTTGGATGCTGACTCAAAATCAGTCACTAATTGTAATTGCACTACACAACACTACGATGACACAACTAAATATTCACTGTGATGGATTACCAACCTCAAGCAAGTCCCTGCATATTGATTTTCATGGCATATGTACATAAGATGAACTAAAAATCAATGGCTGCCCAAGAGTTAGAATGGATTTCTTTTGCTGCATGGATCATATTTGCCTTTTTGTTTTCTTTGTGTATATGATGCACTATTGTGATTTATACCAGATACTGGTACTGTAAATAACACTTTCAGAGCTGTTTCAATTTTAAAGACAGGAAGCAGTAACTTATATTTCCCAAATTCCGCTGCCTATAAGGGAAGGCCAGAGGATAGGAAATCCATTTCACTGCTTTCGCTCACAATTGATAAATAATGAGCTGAAACATGAAAACCTCCACTTTCAGCGATTACATAAGAATACAAGAACACATTTCCCAGGAATCAAGTTAGATGATTTATGTTTTCCCAGTATCGTGAAGGTGGGAGTGAACTTTTGCCTGATACTGACTTTGCTCTCTCCTCCTGGGTCTTTACCTTGTTGCTCTTTGTCAGCGTGTCAGAATAATGAGGGCAAAAGAAATGCTGCGTTTGGGCCAGAGCTGGCTGCCCAGCTCAGTGCCCGCATGAATATTCAGTCCTGCATATGGCGCGGTGCATAAGGATCTGCATTCACTTAAAGGCACTAATTAGGATGCTAGATTAGAAAAGAAAGGGTTGCTGTCAAAGAGCCCCTTCAGTTTAGTTTTTCTTTGCTTGAAAGGAACAGGAAGGGCACGAGAGGGAGAAGGTGGATCTCCTCTGGAAGTGGATTAACTAAGTGTGGACTGACCTGTAAAAAAACACTGAGGAGCTTTTATTTGGGATGGAGAGAGAATGCCATGTCACATCATGTCATGGATCACTGAGCTTAAAGCAGCGACTCTTTTTAAAGGGTAATACTGTTGTTTTTTAAGTTTGAATCAACGGTTCAGGTTCACCTCTCCAATGTTGGCATGGTTACAGATATCAGGGCTGTCTTTTTCCCTGTTTCAGAGAATGCTCTTGATCAGGATTGAGAACAAAATCCACAGAGAGAAACAATCAATCCCCGTAAACATGGCAAATCTCTCTGTTTTGTCCTTCTTTCATTAATCAGCGTTTTAATTTCAGTCCAATTATAGAGTGACAAAATCACTTGGAACCTATTACAATGTAATATTATCCAAACAAAACGATACACCAAATTACACGTGTGTGAGAAGAGACTTAGATAATAAAAATAGAATCAGTATAAGCTTCAAACAAGGACATTTCACAAACGTGTTTTGTAAACCCTGTTTGCAAATGTTAGCAGTGTCAACTTTCACTAATGATGTTGCTTGCAAACAGGGTAGCTGCAAGTCATGCAGGGTTCTAGCATGCACTTGCATGGGTCAAAAGTATGTCATTTGTCAAAATGGAAATTAGCTCAAGTTGAAAAATCACACTTTGCATGTTGCAAATTTTGGGAAACAGGCCTCTGCATGCTGGTTAAATTCTTATGGTTAAAAACGCAGTTTGTAATACTATGAAATGTTTATCATTCAAGAAGTGTAAGGGAACTAGTCCATGCACTGGTAACCTGGTGTTTTAAGAAAGTAGCTTCACTGAAATGAATGATGGGGCTGTGGTTTTTCAGTATTGATGACAATCTTAACACAACCTTACTTACACTCAAAAAGGGTTTTGAATGACAGTCAAGAGTTTTGTACTGGGGGTGGGTGGGGAATTTGTATGAAGAGGGAATGAAAAACATCACATAATAGTCAAATATAGCCAAGCTATATCTCTAAGGACACTTTCAAATTTGGCAAATGAATCAAACACATACACAAGACTCTACTGCAAATGCATCAGATACCAACAGCAATAAATGGTGTATGTTTCAAAACAACTTTGGTGATGCACTGACCCGTTTTAAGCAATTGTTTGACCCTTGTGTCTGTGCAGAGCTCAGTCCGTCCCACAAGTGCAGTAAGTAGTCAGATCAGGGATTGTAAATTCTTGACCACATCCTCGCCTCTTCCGCAGGAGCCAACCTGTCACGTCCAGCACGCAGAATGAGTTAAAGTTTTGTCCTGCACTAAATAGCTATTTGGTGGTTTGAGGCCATCTCTTCCCTTGCAGACATATCTCTTTCCTGCTCATACATGGGTAGTATCTCCAACCAAGACATTTTAAGCACTCTTGAGTCCAGGACTACATTTAGCACTGGGCCAAATTTTTTTCCTCTCCAGTTTTCCATTTTAAAGCTTGGCAAAGACGTTATGGCCACTTAATTGTTGTTTTTAATCTGTGTAACTGGTGTATACTATGGAATTAATTATTAGTCTGCCATACTAGTACATTACACATGGATTGTGTTAACCTTTGCGATGTAAATAATGCAAATAAATGCGTGTTCCTGAAATATTGCTAAAGACATGCTGAAAAGTGTCTGTGGTGACATTGTTAACAGACTTTTAAGACTCTTTAATGTGTAAAACCACGGTGTTTGCATGCTGGTTTTTAGCTTCCACCCTTAATATCGCCAGATGGCATTTAGACTGAGTCACATTTTGCACTGTAAAAGTAAGCAGGTCATGTATAAGATTAAGATTAATATATCCTTTATTAGTCCCACAAGGGGAAATGACAATTTACACTCTTGTTGTTATTACACACATACACACAGGTCTGAATTACAAACATATGCTCAGTACCTATACATGCACTAAATGGACAGATGTCAGAGTGGGGGGGGCTGCCCATGGAAAGGCGCCCCGAGCAGTTGGGGGTTCGGTGCCTTGCTCAAGAGCACCTTGGCAGTGCCCAGCTTTTCCTTTTAAAAGATCACATCCTTTGAACAGATTTTTAAAATCCAGATTGTATGTCTCCACATGCCCAACATCATGCTATTAATGCATATCCTGCTTTAAGAAATTACACTGATCACCACCATAAGATGAAGAAGTCCTTTTTTTGAAAAGCACAGCTCAGAAAATGGGAAGAAAAGGCAAATGAGCTAGTGCATATACACCAGAATCCCTTTTCTTTGTGTTAGTAAAAAAAGAAAGGGAAGCATCAAGATATTATATTTATAGATATAAATATATACAAGATATATATATTTAGCTTGGTCCAGTGTTAAGTTGTAGTTATATAGTATAAATGTTGGGAAATACTCTATTGGGAGACATGGACAGGACAGGTGTAGAAGCAGGTAGCCCAAAGGGCGTTACGCAGTAACCACAGCGAGCTGGCGTGCGCAATTGTGACGTCATGTGAGCGCCGTAACTGTTCACACTCGCACGTGGTGGTCGCGACATTAGTTGCAGTCTTCTCCTGAACATAGGTGGCGCTAATGAGCAAAGACTATCGACTTTGCTCTTTCTACGGACTAGATGATGAAGATAAAGGTAAACAACGGCACCGGCAGCAGCTTTGACGTTAATGCTTCAGTTTGATTTGATGACGTACTTGGTCGGATCGAGCCTTTCATTCACCATAAAAGGACTCATCTTAACCCAGTAAGTTTACAGGAGAGACCTGCAGTCACTCTGAGAGTCCTGGCATCCGGATGACCAGGAGCTTGTTCAGGCTTCCTGTTTCCGCTTAGCCGCGCCGCTGAAAACAATCATAGACAGTTAAAGAAATGGACCTACAGATCCCGTTGTTCTGGACGGAGACCAGTGACAGAGACTTTCTGACCTGTTTCTATTTCTAAGTTGTTGTGTATTGTAACTGTACAAGAAATAAGTAATTTCTCTGACAGTTCTCAGTCTGTATTCTGTTCCAAACTCATTTTTTACCAACAAATATGGCTAGATACACAGTTTATGTTTGTTGCCAGTTAACTATTTGTAGCCAGTTGGCTGCTTAGCACTGTTAGCTGTTTAGCTTTGTTGAATGCAGCAGTGAGCAGAATAAATCTTTTTTTCTCATTTTTTTTTCTCATGTCTGGGCAAAGCTAATCCTAATGTCAGTATAATAAATTTGTTGGTTTATCACCGAGCTCTTGTACATCTTGCAAATCGCTGTGTAAACTCAGCCAGTGGTGGGGCAGCTCTGCTCCAAGAGCTGATGTCCTACTCCAAATAAAAAGAGAGTTTAAGCAATCCGGAGAACCCAAATACCTGTTCAAACTTAATAATCCAGGTAAACAAAGGTATGACTGTCCTGCCAACGGTAACAAGGGGCCCGCTGAAAAACACTAAACCATTTAATTGAGGCATTTGGTTTAGGCTGATGATCAACACATCAATATGTGGGCTTAATAGATTCGCTTATAATCAAGGAAGCTTACCACTCAAAACAAAGAGCCTCTCAGTTGGAAAGGCTTCACTGTGCTTATGTAACGTGAGTGCTGTTGATACAAAAACCTTCTCTGTGACTGGATACTAATGATATCTGAGCCTTGGGTTTAATCCAATATGACTAGTCCTGCATGTAGAGCCTGGAGCATGATGAAGTGACTGCTCACCCACACACACAGAGGCCTGTCTTAGTACTGGAATGGTAAAGACCTCTTTCAGGCTTATTACACTTCTCTTGGTCTTGAATGAATTTTTAGACTTCTAGTAAATTCACTGTAATTGGGAAGGAGAATGTTTCTGTACTCTTTCAGTCCCAAAAGGAATCTGCAATTGTGCAAAGAAATAATCAAAAGAATAAACAAATTAAATCCACCAATCCCTTTGTTTTGTTAAATCCATACATTAGTTTTCCAAAAGTGGTCAAATTGGAAATACACTGACCAAAATTATAAACGCAACACTTTTGTTTTAATTTTCAGACTGTTTTGTGTTTTCATTGTTTGAACTGTACTATATTTTCCTGGTAATATTATTTATTTGTCTCCAACAAAGCCATTTCTTTTATTTTTTATTTAAGTATCAGTAAAAAATGTTGATTTCTTTTCACAATAACATGATAGACAGCACCCTCAGCCTTCTGTGAAGGGGATGGTCTGTCTTTGAATTGTGTCCCAAAAATGTCTTTTCTTCATGTGTTTTGGGGGACTTTTTCTTCTTCCTCCTTGTCTGTTTCATTATGGATGTGTGAGCATGTAAAGCACATTTAGACACTGTGATATTGAGCTATACAAATGAACTTAACTTGACACATACAAGGAAAGATGTACACGCAAATGCTTATTTTACTAGGTGGAGTTATGTATTTCATGATATACTGTAAATCCTTTCCCTACTCAGAGCCACTGAGCTGTAAACTCTGCTCACAGACAAGACTGTATAAGGCATTGTTATCCTAAAAGCAAAATGTTTGGACCTAAAAGAGCCTCACAAAATGTATTTATCAGCGGAGCTCTGCACTGACACTGTTTACTCAAAACCAAAGCAGCACTGAGCAGCTTAGGGTAGAAAGAAAGAAAAACCTGGAGTAGAATATGTTTAATTGGCTTTTTTTTACACACTGTCATTTTATTTTATTTTATTTATTCTTTTGCCAAATCTCGGCATCACTTTATCTTTCTCTGCCTCCTCTGTCTTTGGATACCCTTCTCTCCTCCAGTGTGCTTCATCTCCTTGGAGACGGAGTCGAGCCTCCGGTAAAGCAGTTTGGAGTCGGCGTTGTTGACAGAATCAGGATGGCTCCTCCCATAGGGACGCTGGGGCTTCAAAGCGGGGACAGAGACTAAGGAGGGCAGCAGGTTTTGCACTAACAACTGTATGCATGCACACACATCTTTGCACCCATTTGCTAATTACTATTCATCACTAGTCATCTGCGTGTCCTCATAGGCTGATAGGAGGAGGGTGGGGGGGGGGTGTAGAGGGAGAGAGGAAGAAAAATGAGATTAACAGAGAAAAAGGAGGCATACAAAAAAAGTCTATCCTTCAGGTTTTATAGGCACAGGGATTTCAGTGGTTTCTTTCTTGTGTAAGTAATGTCTTTTTGATTGAACCAGTATGTTTAGGTATAAGACATTACAAAGTATATAAAAAAATATTTTCTTTAGCTGTTGCAAATCTGGATTCTCCAAAATGATAGATTGATGCTTTTGCAGAGGCACCATGCACCTGAACTTTTATCTATCTTACAATTTGTTTTTCTTTACAATGAGCATTACAGTCAAATTGTATTGTAAAACACACCTCTAAATTAGCCCTATTTATTTTTTTTTATAGAACAGGAGCAAGTCTCTCTCAAGGCACTGTGTACTATCTTAAATCCTACACACCTGCAGAGTGTTGATGCATGTTTACTCTCCATAAAAACAGCAATTTCATCACATGAAAATTAACACATCACGCTCCCTGGCTCTATACTTTTCAGCTACTTGATCTACACATTGCGGTCAGAGGCGTTTCACTTGGTTGCTGTTCTGTTTGTGATGCTGTTGAGTTGTATTACATCATACTGAGAGGTGTTTCTCATATGTAGTCTAGAGAAAATGTGATGAACAAATTACAAGCTTAGTGCACCTAATAAACTGGTAACTGTAGGCGTGTGCTATGATATGAAGAATCAGGGTTAGGGTTAGAATGTCACGTCTATCAATACATTTTTACTTTAATTAAAATGTAAAATAAATTTGTGGCCGGGTTATCTCAGTTGGTAGAGCAGGGCAGGTATATAGGTTTACTCCTCGACGCAGTGGCCGTGGGTTTGACACCAACCTGTGTCATGTCATTCCACTCTTCTCTCCCCTTTCATGTCTTCGTCTCTATGGAAATAATGGCCTAAAATGCCCGAAAAAATAATCTTAAAAAAATAAACATTTAATTCACAGCATGCACACATCCCAGTAAAAATGTCGAAATGATATACATATAAATTGCTTTTCCTGTTTGAAAGCTATGACTTCAGGAAACAATACAATGGTAGTGTTGTGAATGCTAGACTACTGGTTATGGTTATTGATCTATCGCAGTGTTCCCACGTAAATGTGAGCATCCTCCAGTAGAAAGAGCAGCCGGTCAATCATCTGATCCTCATTATCATCAGGAGACACTTTCTGGCCTTGTCCATCGACAGAGTATTATTATAAACTGACCTACAGACACTGTGCCATTATGCTTTCTGTCAATATGAAAACACAATCTGGCTCTACAAAGAAATCAGCTCAAACAAGCTTCCCACGCATTCTTGAAGTTGGTGTCTTATTGATTACCAAAACTCTACTTCAGTGGAGGTTCAGTTTTCTTGAATCATTCATGGTCAAAAATATTTATCTAATTACTCCCTATTCCCTAATGGAATAGGGAGAGCCAGAGCAAAGATTAAAACCCAGCCCCTGCGAACCCAGAGGAATTGTAGCTTGTATGTTTATCTCGGCTCCAGTCTCTGGCCGAGCTAACTCAAACTGAATGGAGACGAAAAAGACCTGCACTCTGTTCTCCTGCCCTCAGTACTTTTAGGCATTTGAGATTAAAAATAAGCAACTTCCAAGAATTACATGGTACAGGCAGAACTGGAAACAGCCCTCCTTGTTGGTTCAGCAGCATGATCTTGTGTGTTTGAGTTGAACCAGGGACTGTTCATTTCTTAATGCACAGATAAATTTGTTTTCATAGCGAGAACAAGCCAAGGCAGAAATTGCCAGCACATAATAAGGGGGTTTGTGATCAAGTGACATACACAACATAATGACACATTGTCCTGGGGTAACCCACCCGCCACCCCTCCCTCTAATGCCCTTCTCTTTTCCTTCAGCATGCCTTCGATCCATCACACTCCTCCCTCTGCTATGCTCGCTTTCATCCCTCCTTCATATGATCTCCTTTAATGTTGCGACCTGCATCTGTTGTGTGTGTGTGTGTGTGTGTGTGCGTGTGTGTGTCTACATAATGTACATTTCAATGTGTTTGTGCCAAACTGCACACGATGTTAGCCTTACAGATCCAATCAGGATACATCTGCAAGGCATTAGAGCTCAATAATCCAACCAAAATGCAGTAAAACCAGCAAATCAAGCAAAACAAAGGGGATATTACATCCTTTTTTGCCTGTTTAGGAATATTAGACTGCAAATTTTTGGTTTTGCTTGGTGTAATTGTCCCCACAAAATATGTTTTTGCCACTTTTTTCTCTACCTGGAGGATCATTTCTGCCAGAGATGATGGAAGCTAATGAAGTGTTGCTGTGCTACTGCAGCCACGACGGAGAAGCTGTGGGAGTGGGGCTAAAAACAGGAACTGGTGAAGAAATAAATGTGTAATAGGAAATGTGGGAGTTGGAAAGCTTGACAGAGGTAGAGGCTCTTCTGTGCCCCTGTTGCTGCAGACGAGCCACCAGACTTTAAGTGTAGGAGACAAGTCCACAGCCCTCAACTTCAAATTGAGTCTTAAGTTCAGCAGCTTTGCAGTGTGCTTGCATTGCTCCCATACACCTTAGTCAGTTTTTGCAATATAGTGAGCAGGACACAACTTACTAGTTGCAAAGAGTGCACACACACTTAAACACTAATTGATGCTGGCCGCAATGTTAAAGGAGATCATGTGAAGTTGAAACTATTACATTTAAAGCTACTACATTACCTTTTGGACATTTGGAGCAATAAGCTCAAAAGATGTTATACATCTTATTGGCTTCAAACTTGTTATGCATAATCAGTACGTAGACTTTCTGCTCTGTTTCTGTCTCAAACAACTTCTGGTAGAAAACATCTAGCGTTTAGCTGCTTGGCCAGTTAGGCTTCAACTTTGTCAGTGTGCTTGGCAGGTAGTGCAAGTGGGTTTCTCAGAGCGTTTGCTTGCAAAGGCCTGCTGCTGGAAGCAAGGTTGATGAGTGTTGAGACTCAACCAGAAGTCCCGTATAACCAAATACTGTCTTAATTTGAAGGAGTCATGACGCAGAATATAAATTCACAGGAAGAGTTCAGTTGTGACTAGAGAAGGTGTGTGAAAAATGTGTTTTTGTATAGAAACTGTACATCCAATGTATTTGAAGATAAAGTTACCCCAAATAAATTCCATTGAATTCCATTACAGACTTAATACGTTGTTCAGATATCTTGCTCTTGAAAAAAGTGTTGGACTTTGGGATTTAAGAAGAAGAGTAAATGTAAACGTTTTGGGGCTTTTCTTTCACCCTTAGGTTGATAGTTTGGATATCCTGTGTAACTATGAGCTTTAGACCACACTGTGTGTGGTGTGTTCAGGTTCAGTGGCTATTTTCAGTTTTTTGTTCAGGAGAATATTTCAGGTCAGTTATTACAGTGAAATTAAGCTCAGTTGAAAGTTTAATTGTTCAATAATCTTCTGCCAGTCAAACAAAGATCCATTTCTCACTCACTCCGAGCTCTGGCCTTTTGTTTGGTTTTGGACAACATCGTTACAGTGAAATGAAAATATAGGGTTTCAATTTGGCTTACCTTACCTGATTATAACAGACATCAATTTATCAGTAAATAGGTATAAACATGCAAATATAGGCTACAATAGCATTTTAGCATGCTAATGTTCTCTAAATTAGCATTAAACACAAAGTACAGCTGAGACGGATGGGGGTACCATTAGTTTTTAAGGTATTTGCTCAGACAGCAAAGTATTAATAGATAATCTAAAGAAACAAGATACATGTGTAAATATTTATGAATCATAAATTTCTAAAATGGTAAAACCCTGTGTTACATATGTGATAGGTATTTAATAACTAAAACATGCAAAATCACTGTCATTTAAAGCAAGTTAAAGTTCATAAACTGACCAAGCAATGACACCACTAAACTGCTAAAAAAGACTGGATTCCATGCTAAATTATAAACTGGAGGTTAAGCAGAGATTCAAAACACAAAAATATAAAACACATACACCCACAAACATAAGTCAGCTAAAGATGTTTTTTGTAAATCTAAATTAAGATCAGTACTTGGTGCTCGATCTTCTGCAGTTGGAACCTTTTGAGCACTGAGAGAGTGATTAGTGAGAGAGTGTGCAATTTTCAGTCCAATCAGTCTTTGATCAAATCAAACTGCAAATGTGGGATGCTGTGGGTGGGATTGAAAATATCAATCCTATCTGTAGTTATTATGACAAATTGCTGCATTTATAGGATTCAAACACATCAACACATTTCATTAAACATCTCCCTCGTGGACTATTCCTCTGCACTCCCCCATGTCAGTCTGACCACCGCTCTGTGTTTGGTGCTTTACTCCACCCACCATCACCATCCCCATCAGCAATCTCTCTCCTGTTTCCTCCCTTCATCACTCCATCTGCACACAGCAGCCTTTCTGAGCTAAAATCAATATAATATGAAGTGGGCCACTTTCCTCTCAGCTGCTGTCAATCAAAGGGATTGTCACACAAGCACAGACATGAAGACATCCTCTGTCATTTCTGATTTGGCCTAAAAATACCTGCACAGGATTGTGCCTATGTCTTTCAGACAGGCAGTGTATCTAAACACTTCTTATAAAAAATAAAATAAGAAAAAAAGACGTTTATATTGCAATAACAAAAAATCTATGCATTGCATTAGATGTTATATACACTTTAAATGGAATCCTATCAACATAAGTGTAATAACGTTCTGAATTAATATGATGTTAGAACAGGCCTCTCACCTTCAATTACATGTTATTGGGCATCTAGTTTAAGGGCACAATCTGTGCTACACATGGAAAAATGTTGTGTTGCAAACAGTGTAATGATAAGGTTATAATAAAAATAGGGAGCATGTAGGCGATGTGATGGTTGTAGATGAGGGTGGGGCTGATTTGATATTCAGTGTTTGCTGCTGTGTGCTGATGATATAAATAGCCTGTTTATACTTATATATTTGTAGAAAACATCACAAGCAACCAGCAACATGTTGATTATCACCCTAGTCTATATACACAACGTTTCACTTCCGGGATTGCTCCGGTGCTGCTGGAAATTCCACCTGATGTCCCTCATTTACGCCGGATGCCCATCACCTTGGGTTTCCTTAGTGTTGGCATTCTAAACTCTGGTGGATTTCTGAGGACTATGGTTACCTGGTCCTCAGATCTCTGCAGGGTAAATACAGACAGTTTTCTGTTGTACAACTGCGACAACCTTAGACCTAAACAAGTTCCTCCTTGAGACTATTTTGCAACGGCACCATGGCTCTGTCCGGTGCTTAGCGCCGCCTAAGACGATTATGATCGGTTTAAAGAAATGCCAATAAACCAGAGCATGTTTTCTCCCATGCTATGTCGACTCGCCAGACCCTCCTTTCGCAGTGCTGTGGAGGAAGATCTGGCAATGCCAGACTACTACTATCATTTTTTTTTCACTGTTCAGAAAGCAAAATAAAAACTTCAAACAAATAGTTACACTGTAACAAGTTCTGATAAAGGAATCAGTGTGTAGGATTCAGGGCAGTCGATTGGCAGAAATGGAATTATCCATCTTCATCTTCATCTTCATCTGCTTATCCGGTATCGGGTCTCGGGGGCAGCAGCTCCAGTAGGGGACCCCAAACTTCCCTTTCCCGAGCCACATCAACCAGCTCCGACTGGGGGATCCCGAGGCGTTCCCAGGCCAGGTTGGAGATATAATCTCTCCACCTAGTCCTGGGTCTTCCCTGAGGCCTCCTCCCAGCTGGACGTGCCTGGAACACCTCCCTAGGGACCCCCCCAGGAGGCATCCTTACCAGATGCCCGAACCACCTCAACTGGCTCCTTTCGACGTGAAGGAGCAGCGGCTCTACTCCGAGCTCCTCTCGGATGACTGAGCTTCTCACCCTATCTCTAAGGGAGACGCCAGCCCACCTCCTGAGGAAGGTGCTGGCCGCTTGTACCCTGGATCTGGTTCTTTCGGTCATGACCCAGCCTTCATGACCATAGGTGAGGGTAGGGACAAAAACTGACCGGTAGATCAAGAGCTTTGCCTTCTGGCTCAGCTCCCTTTTCGTCACAACGGTGCGAGAAATGGAATTAAATATTCATAATTATGTTTTCATTAGTGTATGATTACCTGAAACTAAGAATTGTAGTGTTTTCCTTATCTTAGAATGAGCCCTACATATCAACATAAGGAGTGGGGCCTCTTTCACAGAGTCAGCCATGTTCCAGCGCCAAGTTTCTACAGAACGGACAAACCAACCAACAAAAGGGTCTTTTATATTTGTGTTACCTGAAAGCCACCGTAGTTTCTACTAAACACTTGGAAGAGAGAAGGGGTATTCGGTTGGTTGCAATCTGCATCCTCAATGCTAGATGCCACTAAATCCTACACACTGCTCCTTTAAAGTGCATTAACGTAAGTATGTTTTTTGCCACTCGGGGGCAGTAGAACATCCTGAAAACACAAAATCTGCCACCTTATGAGTCTGATATTGTTTTGGTGAACATGTTAGCAAACTGATATTCACTCTCCTTTTACAGTAGCTCTGATTTGATCTCCCTTAATCTGGTTCTTAGGTAAGATCTTACACTTAGTTCACCACTTAGTTTGTAAATTTGTCGGTCTGCAGTGTGATGCTGGGCAGGGAGCGTACATTGGGTTTACGTACATTGAGATTTTTGCTGAAAACAATTGCCTGCTGCTGCTGGAAAGGCAGTTGCTGCGAGCATTCTTTGCATGACTGAAAATCCAAAACAATAAGCTAATAGAGGCTAAAACGCTGCTATTATAAAGCTCAGTGGAACTACAACAATGGTTGATAAATCTCTATGGCTAGCCATATCAAGTGACCCCTTTTACATTACATACAGTCATTTGATCCATTATTAACATAAAAATATTGATTAGTGCAGATTTAAGAAAAACAACTGCCCATGTCCAACTTCAAGTGTATGACTGGAGTTCACCTTTGCAGCAACATCTCCATCTGTACTTGCATGCCATTGGATGGACTTGTGAGTTCAGTTTGGTGAGAATACTTACTGTTATAGTAAATAACGTTTTACTATGGTGTACAATGAACTACAAAAAGCATGACAGGCAAATGTAAATGTAAATGTTAAAAAAAATGAATGAAAAAAAAAGTTTTTTTTCCATAATGACAGTGATTATACGAGAGGCACAAACTGGATCTGTAGATGCCCCATGTGCTGCTCTCCTAATGTTATTTATGTCATTTGTTGTTGTGAAAACATCTTTTCATGTTCTATTTCTGAGAGCAGTGATAGCCATTATAAGTTTGCCTGCTATTTGTGACTCTGCACTCAAACCGAGGCACTCAAACACATGTTTAATACAAACGTGTGGATGTATAATCAAGTTTTCATGCTATCACCGCCATTATGACAAGTTTACAAAAATCACAGTGATGTTTGGCTTTACAGACGAGCTGAAAGGGTCTTCACAAATGTGTGTCTGATTGCAGGAGACAAAAAAGTGTCTGCATATGTCTGATGCCAGGGCTCAAAGTGATGCTGCTGTTTACTAAGACGTTTTTTTGTCTTCAGTATCTGAGTGATAAAATAACTTTCTTCTATTGTTAATCATCTTATCTTCCCAAAAGAGGAATAAAACAACCCAGTGGTCTACAATGATCAGCAATTAACAGTCTCAGGAAGAATTAAGGCTCATTTACTTCACATTTGTGATATTTTACAATACTTACGACATCACAATCCTGTATGCATTTCAATTTTTGTTTGTACATTGACTGTTTGCATCATTTTCTTGGTCCAAACTATTGACACTATATTGACTGCTATCCTGGCTACCAAAGACAGTGTTGAATATGGATACAATGTGATCTTAAAGGAAAAGTGTAGGGACACCTTATATTTTCTTATTGTTAACAAATCCTATGAAAAGCCCAAGACCTGAAGTGATGTTTTCTTGCAGTTAGATAAGAAGATAGATACCACTCCCATACAGTGTCCGTCCATAACATATAAAGCTCTAGACAGCAGCCAGTTATTGTATGTTAGCAGAGTAGTGATTTTCAGCAGAACTTAACCTTCTTCTAAGGTAGGGTTTAATCCCGGGAAATAGGATTCCCGCGTAATCTGATCAAGACTATTTCCCGATTCCCGGGAAAGGTTATGACGGGAAATGGGAAATATTGTTGTCATACGGTGACGTTGATGCAGACGACGGTGCTGTAATGTAGCTACGGTAATAAAAGCTCACTAAATTCATTACGCAGCAGTAGTCTACATCTGTGGAGGCTGAGAGAGCGTTTTCTATCTGCGGCCAATTTGTCACGAAAAATCCAAAAAAGAGTAACTATCCTTCTGAAAAAGAGTAACTATCCTTCTGAAAAAGGGGAACTAATCATTCGTTACTCTTTCAAAAACAGTAACTACCCTTTTTTGTGTACCTTATTGTAAAGTGTACAAAACAGATAGTATAGTTGCACTAATTATTCCTGCTTACATAATGTTTGCTAAAAACCCACAGGGCCTAGCTGTTTAAATACATACATAATTAAATTATGTATTGGTGGCTTTTAAAGATTTACATTTTCAATATGAGATGGGATTGGGATTAATAGAGTACAGTACGTTTATATTCCACTATTATTCCACTATTATTCTGAATATATGACCTACTGAATTTGACACAGATCATGTAAACAGCATATTCCGAATAAGGCCTTCTTCTGAATTTAGAATATTCCAATAAAGACGTGGGAAATGCTGATATTATTCGGGTTTTAGAGGCATTCTTTGGACATGTATAAAGCACATTTGGAATTTGCGTTTCAATCAGTTTTTACCGCAGTTTACGGCCAGTTTATGGCCTATTGCCTGTTTACGGCTTACAGTTAATTCTGTGCTTTGCTATGGTTGTTGTACACAAACCAACCAGCCAATAGTTTGCAAGGCTGTAGTAGGTATGCATGTCTGACACACAAACACACCTTCTTTGAAACATTATGAAAGACTTGGATATCATGTTTGGATAATGTGCACACATCACTACGCCGACCTTTTGAAGATGGTTGGCCACCGGTGGAAAACTTTTGGAAAACATGGAAAACTTTTTTAAAAATCCTATTTTGCATGACTACATGTAAACAGGAATATAAGTAGAATATTAACTTCCATTAGCCATGTAAATAACTTAGTCAGAATATTGTCTTTTTAGGAATAAGGGCAAAAACTGAATATGTGTGCATGTAAATGTAAATGTAGTTATTGACATTGTAGGTGAGTCACAAAGTATTAAAATAACATTTGGTCGTTGTTTTGTGAAAAAAAAAAAGAGTCCAAACACATGATCTGCATTTCAGAGATCATTAAACTTATGATACCTATGATTACCTTCTGTGTGTCTTTGGCAGCAGCACGCCTCAGGTGTAGAACAGCAAGTACATCACAAAGGTTGTAATGAATCACTATGTATTTATCTGCTGATGAGCTCTTCACTTTGCCTTTGTGTATCTCTCTGTCTTTTGTTTTTCAGTCGGCTTCCCACATCACGTTGCATGTGGCATGAGTGGTTCATAAAATGTGGGGAGTGTTTTCATTGCCACCCAGCCTCTTTATTCCCTTTATTTAACAGGCTGCATGGCCTGATTCAGCAAGGGCGCTGCTTCTTGCCAAAACCAGCGAAGGTGAAATTTCTCTCTGAGTGGAATGCAGAGTTTCCGAATAAAATCCAAACAACATGAGGCTGTTAATGAGGGAGAGGCATTGTAAATGAAGGCAGCAGGCCCACATACTGTAAGTCAGCCAGTCAGCTCTGGATAGCTTATTTGATCCTTGAAGTGTTTTCAGTTTGGCTGGTGATAACAGCTTAGAGTAGTAACATATTGGCACACTGAAATTGGAGCTCATTTAAGTTTTATTTGTGATATTTTGACCCAACCAAGGTCTTTCAATGGCAAATACCGACATACATCAGAATGTCTTTTGACCTTCAAATCACAAAACCAATGCTTAATGGGCTTCCAGTCATGCCCAAACATTCACAGATTTCAGTAGTTTCATTGTTTGTACAATTTCTCTCATTAAATCGGTGCTGACATACACAAAAACTGAGCTGAACAAAACAAGGTCTGGAGTCTGTTCCCAGAATTAGTAAGCTCACAAGGTAAAAGGTCATCCATCCAATAAACAAGCAACCTGTTAGTCGATGTAACTGCTGTTTACAAGTCCTGGTTGACTCGTAATTGAAGTGTGAAATTAAACAGAGCAAGTACAAAATTCAAAAAAAGTTTTATAAGTTTGGACTCAAGAAAAGCCAACATTGGTCCTTTTCTTAGTTTTCCTTCCATCTCACAGTTTCTCTGTAAATTTCTTCAACTGCTCTGCAACAAATCTTTGTTGCTCTTCAATTTCTCCATCCTCAAAAACACCCTCCACCCAAGGGGCCGTAGCTGCAATGTCGGTTGATGGAATTACAGTAAAAATTTTGATCTGCGGCTGGCTGAAACACTAAGCAGATCCCTAGATTGGCTGCCAGCTTTCCTCAGGTTTCAAGGTCTGTTTTTGAGCGTTAGAGGAGGCGACACACCACCTGGAATGAAATTACAATAACATGATTACAAGACATGGAAATTGGGAGGTTTGTCTGTTCAAAACCCTGACATTTATTCTTGGCCATTTGTTTATTTATTCTATTTTTTGGTGGCTTGTATGCCTACATGAGGCTGTTGACAGCAGAGATATGACAGGAAGTAAGGGGGGGAGGGTAATGACATGCAACAAAGGCCACCAGGGCAACCCACTTGTGACACAAGCACAACATCTTGCCCCATAACTCCTGAACTTAGAGGATCATTGAATCTTTTTGAGCTTCTCAGTTCACTCTGAAATATTTATATTGGTGAGATCACTGCCAATCTGTTTTTTTGGTTAACACTCTAGTGCTGTTTGGTTGAATTCAAGTTACATAAGAGACCTGATTTGTCTGTCGATTTTGGCAGAGATTTTTTCATCATGTTGCACTAACAATTGCATTATTTTCTTCCCCTGATTGTGTGTGTCCTTTGTTACTGTAACGTCCAAATTCCAATAGGGATTTAGTTAATGCTTACGTCATGTAGCCACAAGGGTCCACCCATGTTTACGAGCCCAATATTTATGACATATAAAACTGTATGTGCTGACTGCACATGTGCAAACATGTCCGCATACTCTGGCAACCAACGTAGTATCAACAGAAATTGATCTGTTTCGGAGCATACAGACCAGGGCTTTAATGTAAAGGTGATACTTGATCAATGTGTAAGTCTGTCTCTCAATACTTTCCGACTTCCCCAGCTTGTTTGTGGCACTCACCCGCAAGCCCATTACTGTAATTCCTACTTAAGACATGAATAAACGAATCGTGTTCCTCAGCAGGAATAAGTATTGCATTTGGGGATTGTTTTGGCTTTTGGATTTAGTGAGCAAGCAAGTACTTACAGCAGCATATGTGATATTGGTATAAAAGGAACATGACACCCCCTGCAACGGACTGGCTCATTGTTGTGTTTTTAATAGTTTTTAGACAACATTGGAGTAGATAAATTCTTGTGTGTCTTTTCATCTTTGCTTAGACTTATACTTTAAGTATTTCTCAGGTGAGCTATTTGGGACAGACAAAGAAAATAAATAAAAGCTTTCAAGTGCAGTTACAGTAATAGTATCGTAATATTTGTTGTTGTTGGTCTCCAGAATACACTCAATGGTTAATTTAGTGCTGATGATGCACAATGTCAAGTCAACAAAACTGAGTTACCTGTCAGTCCATGAGAAGTAATGTTTACAACCTCTTGGCTGTTCATAATAAGTCAAAGAAAAATTGTTAGTCCCAAAAGAAAACTAATAGTCAACACTGTATTTTCCATCTCAGGCCAACAGACCGTAGTAGTGATTACCAGAAGGTCAAGGTGTTTGAGTGTGTGCGTGCGTGTGTGTGTGCATGTTTGTGTGTGTGTGATTCACTGAAACAAGCTGGCTCTAGAAGAGAGGAGTGTGACTGAGTCATAGCTGCAGAGTGTTTACAGCTTTTCAGCACAGCCCTGCTTATTGTACCTATAAAACCTATTTTATCATTTTATATTGTCTATAAAAAGAACACACACACACACACCGACGCTATTTTTTTGGCGTGTAATTATTCTCTGCATCTCAAGCCAAAACTGTTCAAAACACGTTTATAGCACATAATGATGATTCTCTCCTGTAACTCTGTTTGTTTTCACTACAACTCTGTGTCTTTGGGTTGAGCCCTTGAGCTTTGGAGCAAACTGAGACTTCTTCAGAGTCCCACTTCCCCCCTCTGTCAAACCGGGACAATATAATTAATTGAGGGATACAGAAAGAGGTTGTTGTTTTGCTGTTCCACTGGAGTTATCTAATCTCCCAGCCATCTCTGAGATGATGGGTATGGTGACAACAAAGCCGCTTTCCCCCTCTGACTAAATGGATCTAATTGTGCTCTTATCCTGCCACTTCCTGTCTCTTCACCTCTTTTTAGAGCCCACCTTTAAGAGATAGAGACCACAGTTTAAGTTGCAGGCAACATTCACTTGGAAAAAATAGATTTTCTTTTTATTTGTTTGTTTGTTTGGTTGGTTGGTTCTTTTTTTGGTTGGAGTCTTCATAGTTTTGATCGGTTATTAGTGCTTCTGTTTTCTCCACACACACACACACACACACACACACACACACACACACGTACATATGCTGGGGGTGGAGAGGGAAATCAATACAGCATATCACAATATTTTCGGTGGCGATACTGTAATGATACACTGACACCAAGTATCAATCTTTTATTATATGTGTTGGTCAGTTTGTCTGCTTGACAATCCCATTTTGCAATTAAATTGAAAGCAAGGCAAGGCAGCTTTATTTGCAGAGCACATTTCAGCAACAGGGCAATTCAAAGTGCTTTACACAAAATCATTTAAAAAAACAAACAAAAAAAACAGATAAAACACAAGTATAAACAGATAAAAAAAAAAACATTAAGACAGATAAAACCCTAACCCACTTGAGACTACCTTCACACTAATTAATCAATGTTAGTGCTGCCTTTCGTGATCACCCTCAGTGTCACTACCCTTCTCGACTCTATTTTTAGAGACGTTACCTCTCGTCTTCTTGGACTCTTCTTCACACTAATTAAGCCGATCTAGTGCTGCCTTTCGTGTCTACTTAACGACCGTCTTTGCGCAACTTTCAGATCTTTCGACACTACACATTCACACTTTTTCTTTAAAGTATTACTTTTTGAGTCTGTCTTTCTCTGTGTTACACAACCTTTATACTTATACCTTTTCCTCAACAACATTCATCACAAGAAGTTAAACATTAAAGAAATGACCATCATCATTTAAAAGAAAGGTCTTTAGCCTTGATTTAAAAGAACGAGAGAGTAGCAGCAGATCTGCAGTTTTTTGGGATTTTGTTCCAGATTCCAGATGGAAGTGAAAATATCTTTTTATTTAAAACAGATGTTGACAAATTTTCCTTTTGGGGACAAAGTTTGAAATTGGGAACATATTTGAAGTCGCAGAATATTGCAATATGTTTAAAATCGCAAAAAATATATTGGGATGATAATAATTATAATGATAATAATTATCATGATGATATTGTATTGTAATGCCTCTGGTGATTCCCACACCTCTAAAATATACTGTATGTATACAAAACAACAGAAAGAAAGACGCAGGTTTGATCATTAAAAAAATAATCCTTTGAGATTGCAGCCATATGATACAGATCCATTCCTTTTGTGTGTGTCATGTACATATTTTGGTTGTTGATGTGTCATTGGTCTTTACCAGAGGTTTCTCACATCACGGTAGCAGTAGCCTGTTGCAATCAGAGTAACGGCAGCTGTCCCTCCTTGGCGCTTGCTTCACCTCTCGGCTCCCAGATGGTGATGAAGTGATGGTTCCCCCCACCCGTCTGATCAGACCTACCCAGCATGCCTGAGAGCAACCTGATCTTCTCCGAGATCACCGAGGAAGGAATGCAAGAGCTAGAAACGCTGGTCCACCAACAGACTAACATGTAGGTCATTTCACCTCATAATGACAGTGAGAAACCTGAGTAACATTCCCGAGGGCACAAACAAGGTAGTAACCGATGAGGTCATTCTGCAGATGAACTGTGTCGACAAAACAAAAGCTGGTTAGAATCGTGTTAACACATGCATGTAAAATATTCCTTTCCACAACTACAATGATTTGACTCAAGGCTTTGTTGTTATCTTTGTTTTAAATTAAATATCACCTAGTCATACACATACATACATACATACATACATACATACATACATACTACTGAGGTGATGGCATGAGACATGAGACAGAGTTACTGACATGCATGTGGGGCTGTTCTGGAAGTAAAAGCCAGGGTTATTTCTAACAGCCTCACTCTCACTACTGGACACTGAGTTCTTTTCATAGGGCCTATTTTAGTGCCATTTTTTAGGGCCTATTTTAGTTAGTTAGTTAGTTAGTTAGTTAGGTAGTCTATTTTAAGTGAAGAAATATGCTATTTTGTTATGTTCAGGAGCTCTTCTAAACTTTTAGCTGAGGAAAAGGCTGACAGTCATGTCAGGATACTTAGTTAGGAAATCTTATATATTCATGTTTTATATGTTTACCACATTTTCCGTACTTAAACAACATGATGCAAATACATGTACTTCTAATGAGAAGTGTTACAATTATTCCATCTCAAATCCCCCTTCCCGTGCTACTGGTTACTGGAGGTTAATTATTACATAGCCTTCTGTACTGTAGATGGAAAATCTTGGCACGATTTCATGCAGTAAGCATTGTCTCATTGGCTACTATTTAACCCTGATGTTATGTTCACTAAAGTCAGCACTTGAGACTTACAAAGATTCATAACAGCTACAAGTGCATGCACTATAAAGGATTTACCTTATTATACTTTATCGTATGGAGTTGATAGTTTTTTTTATGTTATTTGGATCTCCATTAGCTTTAGCATAAGCTAAAAGCTATTCTTCTTTGGGTCCTACAATCTGTTGTGTGAGTGTCTATTACCAAAGCATCAGGTTGTCTTTGAGATTTCTTATGAACAACAGTTAAAGTTACTCAGGCCACCATTGGTTCCATAATTCCTCCGTTTATTATTAATTAGGCCTAACCGATGCACCCCCAAGCTTCCATCCAAAAAGCCATGTATATCGGCTCTTCCAGTCTCTCCACCGGCCTCTGACGAGCTGTTACCACCATCAAGTCCAGCCAGAGAGGACATTATTTCTTCAGCTTCTTCTTGCGTTGTCACCCCTGCGGCAGGTGTGCTAAAGGGCTTGCATCAGGTGAATCGGATGTGCTATTAACGTCACCGCTACACAATTTCTTAGTAAAACCAAAATTAATTAAACTGCCTGCCTGTTTTCTTTTTTCCATGGCTATATGATGCTAACTGCATAATGGATTTCAAGGACGTTGCGCACCAATTAATAGCCATAAGTCAAAATGACAAAAATTGATTTCACAAATCATGTTTTCAGGGTAGCCCATGTCTTATAAAGGGGAGCCAAACTTCCCCTAGTTCCCCCATAGTTTGCACCCTGCGTACATATGTTGAGCCAGACTACGCTACCAGTGACAAAGCTACAAAACGGACATGCAAAGCCAGTTACATTGTCGCTGAATTGCTGTTGAAGTGCTGCTCAAGCGCTCATCAACAAAGCATTATGTGTACAAAAACACAGAAAACTAGCACAGCGTCACAGCTAATAAACACAGTACCGCAGCTAGACATTTTGCATTTAAAAAATGTATGTTACATACCTAGTACCTTAATAATAGCTGGCTAATGGCAGGAAAACGTTGTCCTTCAGTTTTAAGACAGAAGGGCATCGGAATTGATGGAAGAGAGAATGTGATGTGATTTGTTAAAAATGTTTTGGCCAGCTCAACTTTGATTTGTAGTGCGTCACGCCTATCACACAGTGACAAGTGTCGGGCGTCAGATTGTCGCTTCATGTCACTGGCTTCCATTATAATTGACCTATGGCCTGTTGCTTTGTCACCAGTAGTCTAAACACACAGTGAGTCATCGGATTGGTGAAAGCCAGCTTTAAATCACAGCTGACAGGGAGGTAATCATCTTTACTGGAGCTTGTTGTTCTTCAAAGGCTCTTGTCCATTTTTAGCTACATGGCGTTTTTGGAGATCATGATGTCATCCTGGCATTGGCTTTCAGGCTGATCTTTTGAATCCCTATTTCCGTTTTTAAAACCTGCCATTAGTCAACCGGGGAGCGCTCATTTACGTTCTGCTACTCGGAGCAAGATGATACCTCCTGGAGTTCAAATTTGTGTGTGTGTGTGTGTCTGGGTGTGTGTGTGAGAGAGAGAGAGAGAGCCGACGCCAAACCAAAGCACAATGAGCATCAGCAGAGAGAGGGGACAGAGAAAAACAAACTGAGCCAAGATGAATTTTCAGCTGAATATAGCAGAGATGTTTTGTTAAAAGATTGGGGATGTGGAAAGTGCTGAGCTCATTCTAAATATATCTACAGTATGTAAGAAGAAGAAATGAGGGTTTAAGATCTCTCTCCTGCTCTCCAGAAAGACTCGTTTGGGCATTATTAGATAGAAGATTGATTTGTGTGCATTTTCAAATATATTTCAGCCCCTCTTGGTAGAAGGTTGACGTTTGGATGTATGACAGGGCTGTTGTATTGTGTACCCAATAAACTGAGTGTTACTCAAGCAATACATACTGTACTGTATCTGTAGTACTGTACTATCTTCATGGATGGATACCATTAGAGTTAAATGAGAACAGGTGGCCTTTTTTGTAATTTATGTCAAGTGAACCTAATGTACAGTATGTATATATATTTGTACTATGAATTCTTCAGGACAAGTAATACATTTAAGAATGGGAACATTTCCATTATTTACCTAAAGTAAATAATATGATCTAATTTGATCCTATAGTGTGTAAATTTCTGATTATTACAAATAATAAAGCAAAATGATCATCTTAAAATAGAAGAGATACTGTCATTATGAACAGGTAAACAAGTGGTCTTGACTTTCCCTCATTTGGACTCTGTCTTGACTTGGACTTGAACCTCTTTGGACTTTGGACGGTCTGACTAGTCCTGGTCTTGGACTTGTCTTAGACTCAACAAAGGTGGACTTGACTACAGCCCTGCTTTCTAGTCACTGTTAGTGACTAGAGACTAGAGGATGGATACCCGACCCGAGCCCGACGGGACCCGACGGTACCTTGACGGGTCGGGCCGGGTTCGGACAGATTTTTAGAAAGGATGCTCGGGTTCGGGTCGGGCTCGGTCACATCAGCGCGATAAGGCATTGAACATTTTGAATTTAAAACAGCTTAAAATTAATGTCAAATATCACCCTAACATCCGTCTTCCTGTGTGCTGTGACAACGAGAGACGTGCGTATTAAGCTCCATGTGGCAGCGCAACAATGGAAGATGTTAAAAAGAAGTTGGCCACAGGAGATTTTAAAACTATTGAAAACGAAGGAAAGTCAGCTGTGCATTGATGCGCTCATCTGTTGACATTTCCGAATGCCTTCCTACAATTGCTTAATAAAAGCGGCTTTCCACACAAACAAACGTACATGTGTCATTAGTATGAGAAACAAATGCGATTTTAACTGTGTCGGGCTCGGGTCGGGCTCGGACAGAAATATCTTAATGCCTGTCGGGCTCGGGTCGGGTTCGGTTACTGCTCTGTCGGACGCGGGCCGGGCTCGGACAGAAAAATCTGGCCCGATCCGCACTCTACTAGAGACCTGTCAGACCTTCCTCCACAAGTCTGACAGGGTCTGGCTAATCCAATCCTAGCTAATGCTTTGGTTTATTGGCATTTCTTTAAACTGGAGCCGCTGCAAATTAGCCTGGGGAAGTAACTTGTTTTAGTGAAACATGTACGTTAAGTTGTTTAAGAGAACTCAAATAGGACAGATAGTCTGGATTTACCCTGGAAGGAAAACAGACATCGGCGAAAGACATGCATCCTACAGAATTCCCTGCCGCACCGTAGCAATCCCAGAAGTGGAATGTCTCTGGAATAGACTATTCCCAAACTAACCTTGTACGTAGTCTCTATGCCACCAGGCCTTTAGCACCTGCTGTCTGTTTTGCTTTTGCAGTTTTCTCGGACAACTCTTGGCAGAACAGTGATTCATTCAGCTTTAGGATATTTTTTAACATTTAAGATGATTTTTTGCATTCAAATGTAAACATAGCTTGACAGTCACTGCTGTCACAGCTGTAAAGCTGCAAAATGAAATTTTCGCTAAAAACAAATACTTCATTAATTTGGTGCCAGGTCACCTCCTGGGCACTGCAAAGGTGCTCTTGAGCAAGGCACCAAACTGCCAACTGTGTGGGGCGCCTGTGCGGGGCGCCTTTCCATGGCCTTCTCTCCATTCCATGTAGTGCATGTATAGGTGCTGAGCATGTGTGTGTAAATCAGGCCTGTGTGTAATGTGTGTAATAACAACAGAGTGTAAATTGTAATTTCCCCTTGTGGGACTAATTAAGGATACATTATTATTTTATTATTAATAATCTGTGTGCAAAAACTGAAATGAAGAGTGGGAACGGGCCACTTAAACTAACAAAAGAAAAAAGACCCCAGTATTCTTTAGAGGTATAAAAAGTATAAAAGAATATAAAAGATGCTTCTGGGAAAGCCGCACCTAAGCAGGCAGAGTGAGATGATGAAGGGAAGCAGGCAGGTCAAACCTCAGTGGAGACCTGCTCCCTTTGGGATCACTGCACTGGACTCTGCTGCTCACCCTGTCACTCAAGACACTTAGCCTCCAGCTAAACACACACATATACAGCACCTACTCACCCTGTTCAAACAGCTTAAATGAAACAGCCAGTGGTGTCAAGACATTGTTAGTTATGGATCACATAAAAACTCCAAAAGACTCATTTCCAATGCAAGAGGCTGAAATCCAGCTGGACATCAAAGCTGTGAATGCCAAACCAGAGTCCAGAGGAGACTGTATGGAAATGAATACGCTCATATTAAATTCATAAAGCATTCAATTTAAACTGCGGGAACACATGGCTGTGGTGTCTGTGACGATGACTCATGGTTTCATGGAGCGTGAATAAATAAAAATAAGTAAATTGCATTGACTTTAGAGGTAATTCAATTTACTGAAAATCTAGCTGATAAGCTTGCACTTTATTCCATTTGTCAAGATAGAAAGGCTAAATGAGCTAACACTAACATTGTTTTTGGGCCAAAAATCCCATTAGAAAAACTCAACAGCAATTTCTCAGGTCCAATTAGACGTCCTTCTAACCGAAGTACATCCAACAACAACCTGCAGCTCTGTGGCTTATCCTGAGTAGTTGTATCACTATATTTGCAAAAAGTAGAGCATATGATGATTAAGTGTAGTGACGTTTTACAAAAACATAACTTCACCTTTTGACTCTCTCCAATCCTCATGTGTGCACTACCCCAACAATCACTTATAGTTTTTTGATAGACACCGATAATAGACAACTCACTTATTGATGATGATAAATATTGTTATTCAACAGACTATTTATACAACAATATATCTTTAAACTCAAATAAATGTTTGATTTCTATCTTTGCTACATAAAGTACTCTTTCCTAGTGTGTAATCTGATCTGATTTATGATCAGTTCCAACATCCTTCAAAGGGCTATTATATAGCATATAACATGTTTACATGGCTAAATGTTAAAAAACGTACACTGGCCATGGCTGCTGAACCTGTATTTTACCCTATATATGATGTGCGGTTCGCATTGTACATGCAAGCGGAAGCTTATTTTTGGCAAGCAAGATTTTGACCACTCCAAGAGTGGCAAAGTTCAACATGGTTCAACTTTAACGGTGCGCTGGGACGTGAATTCATGTGTCTGAAAAAATAAAATAAAGAAAACACAGAATACACGTGGATCCACAAACGGAACGTGGATGATTTCGGCCGTCAGTGGTCTCCCAGAGCTGTACCACACAAGTTCGAGGTCGTTCAGAGACCTTGGACGCAAAACTATGCTGTGGATGCATATTTATGGCATAATAGGTATGCCAGGTGTGTAGCTTATTGTAGCCTCTTAATTCAAATCATTTAGGTTTGTTTTAGCTATGTGAAATCCACATGTACAGTGAGGAAAATAAGTATTTGAACACCCTGCTATTTTGCAAGTTCTCCCACTTAGAAATCATGGAGGGGTCTGAAATGGTCATCGTAGGTGCATGTCCACTGTGAGAGACATAATCTAAAATAGTTAAAAAATCATACATTGTGATACCTGGATTTTTTATTTTAGATTATGTCTCTCTCACAGTGGACATGCACCTACGATGACCATTTCAGACCCCTCCATGATTTCTAAGTGGGACAACTTGCAAAATAGCAGCGTGTTCAAATACTTATTTTCCTCACTGTACATGTCTCCACTGAAAGACATTCATAACTATGTTACATTTTGTTCTAAGTTACTTTGGTGCATTTCTCAAATCATAATTTGTATTTGCACAACAGTGAGTGTTAACAGTGTTGTGTTAACAGTTTCTTTAAACAATTGGTGTAAACTGCACCGCATAGTGACTGACCTGCAAAAGTGTGTATCTTGCTGGAAATCTTTTGTCTATGTGTCCAAAGCAAGTATTTATACCAATGACCCAATCAAACTAACAAGTCCTTGCGCCATTGTTTATACCAAGATAGTGAACGTGTTTTGTGTTGTTTTCCATATTTAGCAGTTCACTTACCGTATAATATAATGTAATGAACATTGTACATGAAAGGGAGCACTATTCCCTATGTGACTATGTGCCGGCTTCAGAACAGTTGGAAATCTGAACGTTTTAGCTCTAAAATATTTTTACCTCATCATTTGTTTTGGCCACGTTTAACATGAAAATCCAACATTCTAGATATGACAGAAAATACGAAAAAAGCACAATATGTCCACTTTAAGGATCATTTTCTGTGAATAAAAACAGCTTAAAACCAGAACATTTCAGAGGAGTTGAGGGATGTTTGTCCAATCTGAATAGTGTAGTCTTCCTGCGTACTGCATACCCCCAACAACTTCCACCATGAAGGTAGAGCAGCTTAAATGTTCCTGCAGAAGCAAAAGTCTGGGCTTAAAAAACAGTATTGTTCAGAGAAACTATGCTAATAAAATAAATATGTAACAATAAAAATGAGGCGGACAAAAATAAGTTTTTAAAAGTGAAAATACACCCATGCTTGATGTGATCACGAACAGCAGTCAAATCGTTCAAAGTTCAAATGGCACTAGTTATGAAGTTATGTTTTAAGTAGTCATTTGCTGTATATGGCACTCATTAATGAACCTTACTTCCATGTAAAACAGCTTAATAAGGCTTTCCACTCTGTGGATGGCTTTTGTACAAGCAACCACAGCTGGCTGCTGAGCGGTTTGAGGTGGATCAAAAGCAGAGGGGTGAGAAGTGACAGACAGGAAAAGGGGACAAGGGTGACGAGGGTGTGTAACCACAGGAGGAAACCCAGTCTGTTTACCCAAGTGATATTTTAATTTACGCTGCGGGCTTTTACCTCGTTTGTTTCTCCGGATCCTTTAAGCGTGGATTGGCTTTTTTTTCCTCCGCCTGGGACATTAAGACAACATTGACTTTGGCACCTGGGCAGCAACTGGGGAGGTGACGGGACTCTTAAAGAAGTTTGCTCCCTCCACTTCTCGCTGCCTGCGCTCTGATCAACGTCACATCACGCTCGACATTCACAAGAGCCAGACGCGCCGGCTCGTGTCCCCTGACGTCTGTCCGTGCTGCACTGATGAGGTCACAGCTTCCTGCAAAGGTCAGATCTAATACAGGTGTCAACGCCTGAGGAAATCAAACACATAACCTTATGGACTTCTGTTGTATTTTAAGATAAAAGCGTCTTGTTCATTTTAAATGTAATGAATTTTCCAGCTGACAATTATTTAATATAGACACATCTGAGGAGGAGTTAATCATATTCCTCATAAATGGACTGGAGTTTAAAATTACAACCCAAAAAGCGGAAAGTGTATTTCCCACTGCACCGGAGCAATCCCGGAAGTGGAACAACGTGGATATAGACTATGTTTGCACAGAGATAATGACTACTTTATTACATGTGACTGAATTTTAAATCTTTGGTCTCGTGATGACACCTGAACCAGTCTCATATGCTGAAGAGGTTTTATTATTTTATTACACAACTTCAAAATATCTTTTACTTAAGCAAAAGTGACAAAGTGTCGTAATCACACAATGTTTTGCATTGATACTTCAACAATAGAGCTTGTTGCGGTGTTGCTATGGCAACCAAAGTCCTATTGACAGAATTTGATGAAAGAAGTCTTTCACTTTGAGAGGAAGAAAGGAGGAGTATAGGAAGAAAGAAGCTGGCACATCCACTTAATAGAACAAAGGCGATCCACGGCGTATTCTCAATTGTGAGGCAGATGATGGAAACTGACAAAAAAAATGATTTCCGTTATCTCAGGACGTTTATCAATCTGCACCATCACATTCATACGTGAACCCTTGCAGCACTGACACCAGCCCCGGGGGATTGTCGGATCGTTTTCGGATCGACCTGCTGTCATTTTCATTTAATAAGATATCTTGTTGACATTTAGTCCTATGGTGCCGCTAGAGGAAAATTCATGGCGTGTCCACAATCAATAGCATTCATCCTCTGGGGAACATCAATGTGCTCAAGATATTCCACTGCAATCTTCCTGTTAGATATTTTTCTTCTGAATAAGTGGAAACTCTGTCCTGAGGGGAATTTATTTTGAGGCATGTTTGTGTCCATTTTATTAAGTTAATATTCAAATGTTCACTTACTCCTGGTTTGGTCTCCACCAACTCCCAAGAAAGATACAAATGGCTCTTTAGTTGCTAACTTTTGTTCCCCAGCTAGCTGGTAACTTTTGCTAAGAGATTCTTAAAAGCTCCGTACTGGAGAGTTGGGTGATAACTGTGGGCGTTTGTTAAGAGTAGCAAAAAAAACAAAAAGAGATATATCCAGCTTTGCATCTACTTATCATTTCAATTTAACAGGGTGCAATTAACAGGTTAATTTATAAAACATAATGAAGTAAATTGTCATAATCCTCAGGTTTTATTTGAAGACAAAGTGATTAGAAGTTAATAACAGGCCAATGAATTGTCATAGCGATATATTAATCTGGTTGTAAGAGGTGTTTGTTGGGTTTCTTTGTAGTTTAGTTTTAATATCAGAATCAATCAGAATACTTTATTTGTATTTTTTCTTTATAAGTATTTATTTGAAGCTAAAAAATAATAATAATACCCAAATACCATTGAGAGCTGTGAGTGCTACAAGCTGACTCACTAGCTTAGGACTTCAAAGTTCTTTTGTACTCAACACAAAACGTCAGTAAATAAAAGTCTTGAATCCAAAGTTCTTCGTTAAAAAATTTCAAAACATAAAATACAAAACTTAGGATCTTTACTTTTCTTATAAATGAACTGTAATTCCGTGTAGGTCAAAAGACTGTGTTGCTCCAAAGTCCTGTGGCTTCTGGCTGTTTCGCAGGATATTATTTCTTTTTATACTACATCTAGCAGCCAATCAAATTACATTATTCCAGGTCACTGGGAAACTCCAATTTCTACGTTCTATTTTCAACACAGGTTTTGTCAGGTATTACAAAAATAAACTTTCCTTATAAAGATTATTTCCATAGAAATGGCTTCAACAAGAGCAAAGGATTTTACAAGACATCTTTGCTTCAATGAACTCAGAATCAGAATTGTTCTTTAGTGTTAATTTATTTTCTTAACAGACACATTTACATGACTGTTGACTGTGCATGAGCAAACATTTCATAACCACACCCCCATATTATCAGTTCATTGAGAAAGCATGTGTCAGTGGCATGACATCACTGTGGAGCAGCGAGAACTTTCCTATAAACGACGTGTTCGTGATGGCTGGCATGCCGATCCGGCATTCCTTCGGAGCGTAGGTTGTGCACATCTTTTGAAATTAACTCAGCAGCTGTTCCACACTCCCTAGTGGATAGACCTTTTATCCTCCAGGTACACGCAAAGTACGCAGGCAGGAATGTGAACGATGCTTGTCGCGACGCCGCCGCATTGTTGAAAAAGCAAGTATAGCCTTAATATGCAACAAAAGGAGAGCTGTGGTCAGTATGCTGCTGCCATCCAGGCCAAGCTACCGAGGACTAGCTGATAAGTATCTGTCTGTAGTTTCTCCTCCCCGCTGAGAGCAGACATTGAAGCTAAACTGTTCCCTGAACACAGACTAATCATCATTCTCTGTCTACAGCACCCAAGGGTGCGCTTTAATGAGGTTATATAACTAAACATCCTGCAGATTTCATCCGTCAAGAGAGCGGCAGGCCCCAGGCGTTTGATGCCTGTCTGAGCAGCAGAAGGAGCAGAATCCGTCCTTCTGTCCTTTTACATGACTTTACTGTGTCCTTCTCGAAGTGGAAATAGGAAATGTCACAGAGTGTTGTGTGCGTGCTTGAAAATGTCAGAGATACAACAGCTTATCGCACACTGATCTGCAAAAACCTGGTGGGAGATTAACAAAGATTCGAAACAGTTTTGCGAAAAAGAAAAAAATAATAATAATCCAGAGGGTTTTTAGGTGGTGCTGACATTTCTGGCACGAAGTCCACTTTGGAATTAAAACTCTCCAACTGGTGAAACATATTTTGTTCTCAAGCCAAAAATGCAAATGCCAAAGGTGTTTTGTTATTTCAGTGTCCAGCATGGTAATGTGTCTGTCTTTCTTGGATTTCTGTTGGATCGCTGCTCTGATTAGCCAGTCCAGTCCTCTCTGTTGTGAAATTGAACTGTTTTATAACAGCCCACCATGAAGTGGGCATGTCAATGTTGCTGGACTTTTCTGCAGTAAAGTTCACAAAAGTTATAATTTATGCTAACGTGTGGACATTATTCATCATCCTCCTCAATGGAAAGAGTCTTTCAATCCTTCTTCTGAGTAAACGAATAATTCATTGAAGCTATGTGTCCCAAAGCGAGCGTGACAAGGGGACAAAGACAAATTATTGCCATTAATTGAAGGGAATAAATTAATGCACATTGAGGAGGAAATTAAGTATTGAAAACACAGCCATTTGAAGAAATTTTAAGGATTTATAAAATGTTTCTCGGAAAGAAAAGACAGAAAGATCGTGCCATTGCAAATTTCTGTACTACTTATTTCCTGAATGGGGCAGGTTAGGCTGATATTGGTCTTGTATTAAACGATGGATGTTATTTTCTCACCCTACAGTAAAAGACCTGCAGTACAATGTCATAGTGTTCTGTAAATTGAAGATTTCCCCGAGCTGCTAACCCTAAAATAATTTCACCAGTCTGGGTGGATTTTTACTTTCCAATGAATGTCTAAATGTAATTTCCATTTTGTTGGTTGATTATTGACCTAAAACTGGTCATATTTAAAGAAAAATAGCAGCGAAGGTCATTTCTTTCCTAAATGCTGTTAGCTTGGTACATAGTTCACTGAGTCTATCCTCTTGGCCACAGATGGCTCCATCTTTACAAATGCATTATTAGTTGGAGGTTGGACTCTTGGCTGTAATGTTCAGAGTTGTTGCGATTACACTCGCAGATATCAAAAGTCCAACTACAAAAAATCAAAACAATGATTTCCAAGTGACTCTCTTGAAATTTACTTACTTTACTACTAAATAATTTCTAGGTGTAAAATGAATCTTTATATTTTTTGTCATTGAATTGTTTTTGTTTTGTTGTCATAATCAAATGCATTAAGATAAATAAATTAGTTAGTGATCATGAGGAAACGTTCATGTGAAAAAGTGATTGGGGTCTAACTACTCGCAATTTTGAGATTGTAAATGAAGAAAAACAGTTTACACATAAAGTTTAATAAGGAATGTTTTTAATAAAGTACATTTCTTGTAATCATGAGAAAACCTTAAAAAATATGAATGTGGGCTTCCATCAACCCATTGAACCATAGTTATCCTAGACCTACAGGTTCATTAACTGTGTCAGGTATATCTTTATCACCAGGTTCAGGTGGTTGACACTGAGGTGTCTATCTATATTCTGTTATTGGATAATGGGGGTTGGGGTATATTGCAGGATTTCTTTCCCCTTTCCACTCAGTCGGAGCAGGTCATAATGGCTTCATGGCTAAGCCACAGAGGCCCAGCAAAGGTAGAAGACGTCTGTCTGAGCTGAAGTCTTCATCAAATTGAAGTTTCATTTTCCTTCCCTCTGAAATCCCTAAAGCAGTGCCACGGTGGATGTATTTCACACCTGGAAATAGTTTCCTCAGCGTGTGGGTTCACGATAGGCTTACAGGCAGGCGGACCAGGCGGGACGTTTAATCCTCCATTAAATAATGGCTTTGTAATTTCACAGCAAACGCCTGCGTCTAGCCAATCTCGGCCGCTGCCTTTCTCTAATTTGATCTCCTCAGCTGCCTCCCTCTCTCTCCTTGTCTTCCCGTCTGTTTCCCCCCACAGACGTCGCCCCCTATCTCGCTCTGTTTCTCGAGCCGTCTCTATCTCTGACAGCTACAGACTCTATTAGCTGTGATTGGTTACAGTTCCCAGCCATGAAATAACTCACATTAGCTGCAATGTGAAACCTGATGTATCGGTAAATGTGTCATGTGACAGGTAAGTAATCAGATGGTGCAACTTCAACGGCTTAAATAAACATCTGTGCTATCTCAAACTTGGCTGTCCAACGTTGTGCTGCTCTTTGTTCACTTGGACTGGGGGCAACAAAAGAGGGAGATTTTGGGAATTTGCTCCATGGTTGTATATGAAAAAGTACACTCCTTTTGTGTGGTTTGTTTTAGCCATTGTCAGGTTTTTTAGGATTCAATACTTTTTCAAAATACATTTGACAGTGGAGATTATTTTAGGTGGCAATGACTCTAAAGTCTGCTCTCTACGGTGCAAGTTCAGCCAAATACATGAACCAGACATCAGTATTTCATTATAGGGCCTAATGGCCAAATGTCTTCAGACCACCAAAATATCTTTATCAACGTGGTCAGTTTCCTGCTAGTGACACATAAACTGTGTTTTGTTGTTGAGAACAATGAAAATAAAGATCTTTACGATCCAGGAAGTCCAGTTTGACAAACAGATTCATGAGTTTGAAGGCTTATTTGATACCAGAACACTGCACAATGGTTTACAATACTGTGAGACAACACATTCCCATTCCCATCGAGTAAACTACAGACGCTTGGGCATTCATGGTTTTGTGAGTGGGGTTACAAAAATGATGTTTCAGTGACACGTGGGACAACAATTAGCACACAAACCCCAGTCACTTGGGTGAAAGTTATTTGTTGTTTGACCCATCCACCATCCCAACTAGACTCCTTCTACGGCATTTCAGGCTTTCACACTACTCGCTACCATTGTCGCTCTCAATACTACATCTTAAAGCGCCGCAGAACTGCTGCTCTGCCCGGTGCGTTCCATACAGACGCTGAAGGGTGTTTTCTGCGTTGAATCTGACGCTGAGAGCCACTGACCAAGCGTCCGTTTTTGACAAGTTGGGAGTAAAACAGATTGCGTGAGACAGGATTTTGAAACTCCGGAAAGTTGTCACAGCAGCAATAATAGTTAAATTCCATCACGAACGTTACAAAGAAAGATGAGTATGACATTCTCATTACAAAGTAATCTACCTGTGCACTTGTATGTAGCCTATTTAATTGCCCGACGGCAGAAGTGCTTGTTGGATGGTCAAATGGCTTCAGAAGTCGAACGACGTGGGGGTGTGTCCAGCCTTTTTTTGGAACTTTTACGAAAACCACCATTCACACCCTCTTCACTCTGTGAACGGCCAGCTGTGTGGAGGTTAAAAAATAGCCATGTTTTGAACTTCTATTTTTTTTCTCCAATTCAATTCTATTTCATTTATAGTGTCAAATCTTAGCAGGTTTTTTTTAGGACATTTAACAAATGGAGTAGGTATAGACCACACTCTATAATTTTCAAAGACCCAACAATTCCCTATGTCTATTTGTGACAACTATTTGTGTCAGCTATATCACTGGCTGTTTGTGGCAAATAAAAACGCACTCCAGAAGTCAGATTTACAACAACAAATAAAGTAAAGTGAAAATGTGCTTTCACCTGTTTCCTACTGGATCTAAAATTCACACTTCACACTTCTGATAGGAGTCACTAATGCAGTGACAAGAGCATGAGCCCTCATCAGCTTCCACCAGCAAACGTGGCCAAGTTGGATGTATTGCTATTGGGATTGCATTCAGGGTCTCTGCTATGAAACTCGATATTTTCATTTGTGTTACATTATCCTGCATCGCAAATGGACAGAGTAATGTTTGAAGAACTACCAGTAGAAGCTTTTCAACAGCGTTGAAGTGTTTTAGGATTGTGTGCTTTCCCGTCAAGCCCTCATTCTGCTACAAAAATGTTAAGAGATGTGAAAACATTATTACCATAATTAAACACTTCATAGAGATGAACTGTTTCTTTTTAACTGACTGGTGTGTGTTTGTGTGTGTGAGTGAGAGATCAGTAATTCATGGAGGGTGGAGCGCGTGGGAGTTTTATTGAAAAATTAGTGCTAGCAGTCACAGCTGTGGAGAAGTGGAAAAGTTTTCCAAAGGCTCATAGCACTTAACAGCCGTGGGTTGCATTCGAAAACTGACACACACACACACACACACACACACACACACACATAACTCACATCAACACACCTGATTTTCCCACCCGCTGGAGAGCAGCAATAATGAAGTGCAGATTGAAAAGCATTTGATGTAAGAACCTGGCAATTATATGCATCCACTCACAGACAAACCTACTGTACTATTGCACATACTGTAACTATACTGTATGCTGCATGTTTAGCTGTGGGATATCATAAACAGATCATGGCATGCCTGGACTAAATATGACATCACTAAGAGTGATGAATAATATACTGGAGAGAAAGAGATGCTTAACTTTTCCACTGTCGACAGCTTTTAGTGCCTCTTTCTCTACGTCCACCTCCCTCTGGAACTCCGCTCCTAGGTGCTTCTACCTGTAATCATCTTTCATCGCTCCAACAGAGTGCTGAAGGCTTTACCAGCCTCTTGAAGGGAAAGTCCACCGTAAAAAACATTAACAACAGGAGCTACATTTATGTTTGATAACAAATGTTCAGTGTTTTTTAATGTTTGCGTTAGAATAAAGAATAAAATGTGGGTCTGTTGGACTGAGAGAACTGAAATGTCATCAGTGGCAAGTTAAATTTTTTATACAAACAGCATCAAAAAAGATGAGATAAGTAAAAGAAAAGGAAGCACATAGAGTGGGCCTATAGCCCCAAATTAACAACTTAGCAACATTCATTGGTAAAAATTAATTATGCCCACATGTAGGCTGAATTCAAACCATATAAAGTAAAATAAGAGACTCACTGAACCAAATAATGTCATCTGTTTACATTTGAGTACCCAGAGTCACTTACAATGCACTCTTCAATTCAAAGGCAACAGTGGAGACACAGATAAACTGGTCTGCATTGGGACAGTTGTGGTAGAAATAAAGAGGGGGCTAGGCCAGAAGTATTGGTACAAACTGGAACAGCGTCAGTTCATTCATGTTTATATTGTAAACAATGTACGAGTAAGCTAGCACGCTAAGAGGCTAGTTACCGAGCTACTGAGCTAACTAGCTAGCTAGAGGCTTTTAGCCGGACAATGCACTTTCAAGTCAATGCTTGGTTCATGACATCTGCAGACTGTTGCAGGATAATCTATATGTAACTGGCTGGCAATTTCTCTGGTGTGACTACAGTAAGCGATGGTGGCTGTTATGGTCAGCCATCTTGAAATGATGCATGACCACATGGAGGCTTGATTCCTGTTCTGCCCATTCTAGCAACATTTTGTGAATGCAGCATAGTCAACAGTCAACTGTGACATGCTTGGAGGACTGAAAATAACAAGATGACATCATATCTTTATGAATGGTAGGCATTGCTGCATCCAGATATAAGAGTTTTCTTGTTTGAGATCTGTATTTCGAAACAGAAAATAATTTGACAAGGCCTGTTCCATTTCAAATGATCTCCAACGTGTGTTAGAAATGCAGCTTTTTCCCTGACTTTACAGCTGGTATCACCCCACAATCCATTGTTGGTTAGTCCTGTGTTTAATGGTGCATTTAAGTGGTCCTTTTCAGATTGCAAAGTCAGGAAATAGCACGCAACCCACAGCATATTTTCCAGGTATTTTCCTTCAGGCAGTCATTAGTCATTTGTAAATATGTTACATGAAGTGGACCGATGCAATGCCACTAGAGAATGTTCATAATAACTGTTTGTTCAACCTGGACATGTTGTTAGTTATAGGTTATTCAGTTACAGATGAATGGAAGTAACAGTGGATGCTGCATTTACCATTAATAGAACGGTAACATCATCCGTCCTGTGTTGAAGTTGTACCGTAAAGTGGCAAGTCAGGTTCAAGTTCAGGAAACATCATCAAACATTCCCCAGTTTACCATTGGTGTTAACCATTTGGTCAGCCATGCAGGAGCAACTTCCTAAAATCCCTTTGACAGCAAGCAACCAAACACATTTTTAGTTTTGGTCTCTGTGAGGCTGGTATCTCATTTGGAAAGAAGGCACTGATTCCGCCATCAGCAGGTCTTCCTCAATGTACTGTATAGATTTACCGCTGCGCACATAATTACTTGGGTGACACTGTCAAAGAATCTGGAAAATCTGGAGTAGAAGTAACAGGTTGTGGGAAAGCAGGTTTATGAAACATGTTCATTTACACACTTAATCGGAAAAAAATAACTCTTGGAATGCATTGAACATCTGTCTGATCAGATTCAACCATATAATAATGATCTGAGGGTCAAATTGGTTTCCTCAATATGGATATCTATTTCCAAAACCCTTACATTTTTATACACCGCTAGTTTGCCCACTGTTGTGTAAAATTAACTTGAAAATATTATACCGTCATTGAAATTACATTTTGTTATTTTATCAATCAAAATGTGCAATGAGTGCAACGTTCGGTGGCCAGAGGCAATTTCTGAATAATTTAGGCTTAAAACAGTCTGATGCTGCTCTATCACCTCATCACAGATTCAGTCCCTCATCCATAATCCACAAAGAGGGTTTCCCCATCCATTAACACCCTCAGTGCTGAACGCATGCAGGACTCGAAAACTAAAACAAATTACCTTAGGAGGGGGTGTATATATGTTTTTGTGGGACGAGGTTGTTGTTGGGGGTTGGGGTTTTAGTTGAGATACATTCAAACGGGATTTATTTCCTATTTTTAAGCAGAAGTGCAGCCATTGTTCATGTGGACACAGTTTTTAAAAATCTGTTTTGACCAAATTATAATCAGTTGCTTCACTATAAAGCGACTTCATTCTTCCTTGACTGCATTTCAACAGAACAAACCACTTCATACTCACAAGTCAACCATCAAACATGAGGCCCAGCCCAGAAGCACATGCCGTCCACCAAAGAAAAACATTTTATTATGACTTATAGATAATGACTTCCGTATCCTGTAATTGTGACCTCTGGTATGTGACATCTGGCAATTATGAGAAAGCTCATAATACAAAATAAATCTCTCATGATCATGAAATAAATCTCATTTACATTTGTTTTGCCCAATATGAGAGTTCATGTTACATGTGAGATTTAAAGATTATGCATCAGACCCTAATTCATATTTAGGAGATACAGAAATAATATGTTGTTGTTTTCATTTGGTGAATGCAATGCACTTCTATACATGTGAAACTGGGAACACGGCAAACTGCACTGGAAACCCAGATTTAGTTGTATTTAAACATTTTAGTGGTCACAACTTATTCTTTCATGTTTTGTTGAAAACCATACTCATTTCCAAATCACATTACGTTGTTTGTAATAATCAGTTTAAGTATGCTGTGCACAGATTATATTACTGTAAGCAGTGACAACTAAGGAAGTTGCTGCATCGGAGGGGCGGGGTCATTTGAACTGTTCTGCAAGTGTTGCAAAGGCTCATGGGAAAGGAAATATATGTTCTGAACGGTTTCTGTCCAAGTTAAAGTGTGTTTTTAAAACATTCTTTTAATGTTGAGGGGTGCATTTATGTTATCTGGGTTTTAGTTTGTTATGGTTAATTTACTGTTCATGCTTATCTACATTTATTCAGTTTAGAAAGGCGATGCAACAGCTTTAAATGGTGGTTATTTGAGACGCAGCTCCAGAGACCAGTCTGGTTCCAGACCTCTGCATCGCCGGCCACGTCCCAGATTTGTTCAGAAAGGCCTGCAGGTCTGGTGGGGTGCCTATTGATGGCTCTCCCCGCTGGTTGGAAAACCAGTTGACCATTCAGAGTTTAGTCGGAGGCAGTAAGAATGAGGAGATCTTTCTTTTTTGATGCTGCCTTTCTTTAAATAATTGTTAATTTCTTATTCCGCACTGTAACTTTAAAATGTTTTTATTTTATTTTTTATTTTTATTGAAGTTACATTGTTAAAATTGGAACTATATGACAACCTATGTAAGCATATGAAGAGAATTAAAAAATAAGACCAACCCGTTCTGGGAACTGCAAGGCGGATTACGTGTATAGAGGAACGGCTTATGCATTGTCCCGTACTAGCGTCCTAAAATGTCATATTATTTATATATTTTAACTGCTCTTTAATGTTTTATGTAAAGCACTATGTTGCTGAAATGTGTTATATAAATAAAGCTGCCTATAGCTACCTAGCTACATTATTGAAAAATAGCTGTAGAAAAATGACAAAAATTATAGATGAGATCAGCGCAGCTGTATGGGTTTTTCTAAGTTGACAAACAGAAGTTAACTCTGGACTCTTGTATATTTCTCTGATAAATGTGAATGAAGTAAGTTAACTTCTACGTTCAACTGCTCCCACAGCTTTCCTGTTAACTAAAAATGACATCAGTGGGATGGATTCGTCAAACAACCCCCTCTCTAACAGGAACTCAATCTGATGATTAGGCTCAATGCACACCCTCTCAATGCCAATCACAATAATGTAATCTCAATGTCACTTTCCACATGTGATCAGGTAGAAGCTTCTCCAGTTGAATGGGACAGCCAACTCAAAACTGCAGGTTCAACTCCTCTAACAACGTCTAAATCCGAGCAGTATTGAAGTGAAAGGGAAACACCCACATCCGTAGAAATATGATTTTTCCCATGAAATCGGATCTTGGGAGGCGATTTTACTTACATTAATCTATGTCATGTTGGCTGTAGATCATTCTAGGGAATGATATGTTCTGTATGGACACTAAAAGACACCGTACCTGAGGAAGTGCGCACGCGCAGTAGGTTACAAGTCCAGTATGTGTGCATGTCCCATGTTATGTTATGCCATGTTATCTGTGTGGTCTGTTTAATAAGTTTAGTATGCTTACCAGAGGTTTATGAAATAAATCCGACTTGGATATAAACCATGGACTCCTCGCTCATTTTTTAACATTGACAACTTTGAACAATATTGCTCAACTAAAACAATATTCTAAATTCTCAAATAATATCGGGATGTGTGGCCTTAGAAGCCCTTCAGTATGTGGTGTGTATGTAGGTTTGGGAGGAATATTTAGCTAGTTGAAGTGAATATTTCTAGATCAAATGATGAAAAACAAAACAGCTTCTATGTTTGAACAGAGACATTCAAACATAGAAGCTGTTTTGTTTTTAGCAGCAGCGTTTTACTAGATGTGTTTGCCACAACATTGCACAGCTATATTAAGAATGGAGAATTTTGTGGAATATTTCTGTTTATATAATCACTGCCTTTCTGCTATATCAAGTGCCAACGCTTTTGTTTTCTTTCTCTTTCTTTCACATGCACGTACACACACAGGCATGCAGGCAGGCTTCCCAAAAAAGTAAGATGATGTTGACTAGACTGGAGCTTTAGTAGAAAAGTCAGTGGATCACCGAAATCATTCATCTTCTGGGGACCATGATAGTTGTTTTTCCAATTCAAGACTGTTTTCCAATCACTGTCCACATCTCCAAATGGTCTAGTGATTAAGATGAAACCGTGTCTGGTGTTATGCCCATCGACAGTTGTTTCAGCTAGTTAGAAACAGTCGACCCATCACAGCTTTCTACATATCTTTCTCTGTGGATTGTAAAGTTTGGTCTAGACGAACTCTATCTGTAAAGTGTCCTGGGATAACATCTCTTATGATTTGACTCTATAAATGAAATTAAACTGAAATTATACAATGTAACAACAGAAAAGTGAAACAAATTGGTTATTCAGTCTAATGACTAATAGATTGGTTGGAATATAATGGTTTGAAAATGACCAGGCTTGGAAATGTGTAAATAGCACCAATCAGTTTTAAAATAACTAAAATGTAAGTAACAAAACCTCCATTATGGCATTTGTAACATTCATAATTTCATGAAGAATCCCACAACGCTGCCTGAAGGGTTCCTCAGAGAGATGCATTGCCATTGTCGTTATAATACCCCAACGTCATGATGTATCATATATAATCACATCCTTTGAAATGTTCAGTCAAAGATAATCCCTGGAAATAGGATCAAAGGCCATTTTAGGTAATTTATTAACCTTTTAAAAGGCACAAAAATGTGCTTAATTGAACAGATCAAGGGATGGTTGCTTCTTGTTTCTTTGATGTGCAGCTCAGCTCACAATGTGGATTTATGAATTCTGAATACTGGGAGGGAACGCTTAATATCTCTTTTAAAGAAAACACTCCGTTGAGGCAGGTTCAGACTCGGGTCTTGCGCAGCAGAGCTGTCTCCTGTGTGTGGGACAATCACTAACTATTAAGGGACTGTTAGCAAGTGAGAGTGTGTGAGGATTTGTGGGTATGTGTGTGTGGGGGTGTATATGCGCCATGGTAAAAGTTGCAACGTGAAATCTATCAGCTGTGGGAGAAAACTAGCCTGCAGGGCTTATGAGGCTTTTGTGAGTTGTACCTTTAGAAAAAAATTGACAGCGGCACACTTAATCTAGCTCCTACAGGGCAAAAGGGGGCCCAACCAAGAAAGAAAGAAAGAAAGAGAGTGACAGAGAATAGAGTGAGGGAGGAAAGTAAGAATTCTTTTATGTCAGGGCTTCTGTTTTCAGGAATAGAGATTTAAAACAAATCAAGTATCCCACATGATCATAGTGCAAAGGACGTTTTTACTCAGTTGAAGTCTAAAACTATTGGATCTCCCCAGATTTACTCTGGATCTGCCATAACAATATCTAGCGTTTGGTTGTAACGTATGTCATGTGCAACAAGAGGGGAAACCAACAATTCTTATATTTAGCATTTGCATTGCTAGCGTTAGCCTTAGCCAACTCCTTTACCAATTACAGAGCGAGCTGGAAAATCTTATTTTTCCCGAACCCCTTGGGGTCGAGGGCCAAAGCATCATGGCCACCAAGAAGACTCAGCAAAGATTGTTCTTGCTCGGGCTTTAACTTCTGGATATTCGGAAAAGTTGCCACAACGGACCAAATGGCTTCGCTCGCATCTTTCTACACCGCCAGTACGGAATTACAACTCTAGCACACCGCCTCAACGTCATTGTTCTCAGCCACTCCCTCTGGAGTTGGCTGGAGAAAACCCAACACTATACCGCGAAGCCAGACGTAGTACCTAGGAGGGAGGAGCTAGGCTACAAAAGTCGCTGAGTGTGCATTGTCTGCTTTAAACTTTTAGCATGGCTGTAGGAATGGCAAAGGCAGTCATGACATTTTTGAGATATTAATGGCCCTTAGAGTATGAATCCTAAGGATTTTAGTGATCTCCTGACTTTTTCCTATACCGCCATTTTGAATTTGATTTTTGTTTTGTTTTTAGTGAATAAGCTCCATGATAACTGTAGGGCTCGCCGTGAAATTTGGTTCAGATATCCATATCGCGTTGAGTAAAAATTGTGAAATTTTGGTGATGCTTTCTCATCCAAAAAATTTAAGTTTGCCCAATAACTTGTTATGACCAAAAACCCACAAAACCACTGGCATTCCCACCAGCCCCATCCAGGTTTTTGTGCAAATATTGGCATGCTAACATGCTAAACTAAGATCGTGAACATGGTCAACATTACACCTGCCGGACTTCAAAATGTTAGCATAGTTATAGCATATTAGCATTCTAATCTTAGCATTGAAGCGCAAAGCACCATTGTGTCTAAATGCAGTCTAATGGAGCTGCTAGCATGGTTTTAGATTATAGTAGTCTTTGTTTTTCTACATTTCAGGGTGAGGCTTTCCTGCAGGCATGCTCTCAGTTTCAGATTTCCAGTATGACATTGATATGATATGTATGAAATGGCTGTAATTCAACTGTTTTGCCAGAGTAGACAAGTGTTTAAACAGATGTTTACCCGGATAATGATCTGTAATATTTTTATCTTTGGGCTAATTTTGAAAAAACCTGCCATCTCAGATGATACTATCATGTTTTAGGGGAGAACTGAGAGACAGATGTTTGCTTCAATGTCATACACTTTCCTTTCTTTATGCTTGACAACTGTACAACAAAATGAGTAATTTACTTGTATTAATTCAGGAAGTCTGATGATAATACTGATACCCCCAAATGCTCGGGGCGTCTGTACCATCAACAGCTGCAGCCCCCTCACTCTCTCCAATAGTGCATGTAGGTACTGAGCATGTGTGTGTATTTCAGGTCTGTGTGTATTCTAACAAAGTGAAAACATAAAATACACAAACACAAAAATTAAAGTGCTCCTATTATGCTTGTTTTCAGGTTCATAGTTCATTTAGAGGTTGTACCAGAATAGGTTTACATGGTTTAATTTTCAAAAAATATAATATTTTTGTTGTACTGTAATTGTTGCAGCTCCCCTTTTCACCCTGTGTGTTGAGCTCTCTGTTGTAGCTACAGAATAAGGCATCTCACTTCTATTCCATCTTTTATGGGAGTCGCAAATGTGTAGGCCTACGTAGGTAAGGACTACTAGCCAGTCAGAAGCAGAGTATGAGGGCCCTGACAGTACCTAGGTAAGGACTACTAGCCAGTCAGAAGCAGAGTATGAGGGCCCTGACAGTACCTAGGTAAGGACTACTAGCCAGTCAGAAGCAGAGTATGAGGGCCCTGACAGTACCTAGGTAAGGACTACTAGCCAGTCAGAAGCAGAGTATGAGGGCGTGCCACGCTAGCAGCTAGGCGAGTATTATAACGTGAGTTACAAAGTGACACACGTTTGTCACGGGAGTAAAGGCTGGACTACAAAAGAGCTGTTTGGAGCAGTTTGTGAACGGTGTTTTCTGTTGGAGATGGTGAGTCCCTTTGGGGTGGACATTGGGCTTTTTCACTTTGTAAACCTACAATGTGCACCAAAAAAATATGTAACACAATAAAAGAAAGGGGGAAAGCCAAAAAGCATAATATCAGCACTTTAAAACAGCAGGTAAATGCAACACATGAGCTCAGGCTACTAGTATGAGCAAAAAAAACAGTTCTGTATTACTAAAATCTAATCAGCAGACAGGAGGAGTGGGTGGGGAGTTTGAGGGCAGCCAAAGTTCTTAAAGTTCTTTTCTTTGTTTTACTGTCCAAAATCTGGAAATATATCCAGTTTACCTGTTTAAGTCATGAGTGCAAAAATAATGACCAACTGCATTGAAAAAGAGCCAGGTGCATTAGAGAAAATGTCAAAGGTACAATGCAGTATCAAGGTACGACTTTAGGAGAGAACTACAAGTCCCAGAGAGCATTCCAGCAAGAAATACCCAAATGAAAAGGTTTAAAAAATGATCTTTAGGTACAGAATAGAACAACAAACTGTTCTGGATTTGCCATAACTTTGATTTAAATTCATTTTTATTAATCATAAGTTCATTAAACATGTATTTCTAGAATTGAAAAACAACACAATAGAAAACAACGTCTCCTGTGTTTCTGTGAAAATTGATGAATCTTCTCTCACTTGTTTTGGAGGGCTCCCTGTCCAACATACAGTATGTCAGGCAACTCTTTGCTTTCAAGGGTCTTGTTAATAGAGACAGCAGTGAAATGCATCCTCACTGCATCTTTAAATGCAAACATAACAAGATAAGAAATAAGATGCTGTCATTAAAAGAGCACTTATGTAGGGACAATAAATAATGCAAATGTTCCAGCTCTCAGATTAAACCACATTTTAATCAACTGAGTGGTGAACAGAATGACTTGTTATCATTCACAAAACTGCACAGACACTTCAGAGTGCATTAAACTACTTCTGCTGCAAACCGTACTAAACTTAACTCCCGAAAGAAAGCAGTCTGAAACACACACACACACACACACACACACACACGCTGCTTAACATGGGCAATTTAGACCCTTTTTTTCAGGGGGGGTTCAAGAAAATAACAATAATCAAAAAACTTTTTTTCCAAATCAATTTTGGCAGTTCAAGTGAGAGTTTGTGAAATTGTTTGTTAGTGACAGAGGACAAACAACTATAGTTTCAAAGGGCTTAAAACAAGTTTAATATCCTGTGTCGCTGTCGCCGATGCACCTGTAACCCAGTCAAGGAAAGGGTTAACAGAAACGTAGTTGTGGCCAATCAGAGGTTGTTGTGCCAGACTCCCGCCTTTGGCTGAGTCCCTATCTAATCTGTCAGAGGGAAGTTGTACGTTGGTAGTCCCCAGAGAAGAAGAAGTTGGTGATTTCATGGTGCAGATTTAAACCCAAATTGAAACGTAAGGAACTAAAATTGCTGAATGTTACAACATTTGTCAAATTGGCCGTGATTACTGGGACTTATAAAGTGTCCCTTATAAACGTTAGCTGACATTGTTGTTCAGTAACTCGCTCATTGATTCACATAGTGTCACATTCTCAATAGGGGCTGAGCCCCCCTAAAGGTCTAATCCCAGATCAGACCTTTAAGGGGGCTCAGATCGCCCCTGCTTCTTAAGACATATAATAGTTCACATTGCGGCCTTTCATGTGGTACTCAATTACAATTAACCACTAATAGGCACTATTATTTGGTCCAATATAAACACAAAGACCATAATCAGTTATATGTCCCAACAGGCATTCTTCTGATGCTAAATTGATACAGGAGACAGAGACAGAGGAGCTGGATGAGAGACTAGAGCTAGCCGGTTTGAAAGCAGGGCGGTATGTGTTCTTGGAGTTGCCGTAACCTCACCACTGAGGCCAATTTGCAGACATTTATTTCCTCCAATCTGTCAGGGTGGGCGGTGGGAGCAGGGGGAGCAGGAGTGGACGGGATGGGGAACAGTGAGGAGAAGTAAGGCTAAATGAGACTCCCGGGGATAGGAGACCACTGAGCAGTTAGCTGGGTCTGTCTCTCTCTTCCCATGCTGCAGTCATAGATCTAATTCTCCTCCTCTTTCTCCTTTTTTATGGCTCTAGAACTAAATAGCCTTTGCAATACTAGATGCTTTCCTTTTTTGCCTGCAGTTGAAGTTTTAATAATTGATTAACTTTTTTACATAATTTATCACATTAAAAAATTCCAAACATTGGGTGCCCGGATAGCTCTGTTGGTAGAGCAGACGCCAATAAATAGAGGTATACTCTTTGATGCAGCGGTCCAGGGTTTGACTCTGACCTGCAGCCCTTTGCTGCATGTCATTCTCCCCCTCTCTCTCACCTTTAATGTCAAATTAAAGGCCAAAAAAAACCCCAAAAAATAATCTTCTATCAAGCACTGTATGAAACAAACACTGAAATTGTGACATTTTCTAAACAATCATAGCTCATCAATTTAACATGCTGAGAGAGGGTCAGTCGTTGATTGTAACCTTGAAATGACGTCTGGCCCAACTTAATTTCTCTTGTGCCCCAAGACTACAACAATCAACCTGATCTAAAAAAAACAGCTGGTCTGTTCGGAGCCGCCACCATGGCTGAGGTCTGGTTAAATTAATAATAGACATTTTGGGAAATAGCGTATTCATTTTCTTGCCAACAGTAAGATGAGAAATCAATACTCTCATAGCTCTCATAGATTGTTAGTTTTACATTTCGGTTTTTGTATTTTTGAAGATAAAATGTGTTAAATAATGAGCTTTGGAGTTGCTCATATTTTGATAACCTTGGACAGAGCCATAGTAGATTTTTCTAAATACATAAAACTATATTAATGCCTATAAACAGACATGACAAGTGATTGTTCTAAAACATCATCCTAATACCTCATACTGTAGATTAATAGACTAAAATCTACAGGCATGATGTGTTGTGGTTTATTTGTGGCGTTTTTCATAAGCGTCTGTTGACATATTTCTCATGTTTTAATGTAGTGGCAGCACTGATATGTGGTTTAGAGGATGTGTGTCCGCGGTTGGGCTGTGCTGACCTCGTGGTTACAGTAATGACATGTTTAGGAGGACGATGGCGCCAGACAGCTCTGTGACCCCTACCACACTTATAATTCGAGAACAGAATTGTTTTGGTCAGAAGTGTTCAGCACACAGTGGCGTGCATAATGCCATATGAAAGCAAACAGTCCAAACAAAGGCTGTGGGCCAGAGTGCAAGTTTATGAATTTTTCAGGAATTTAGAGCACCCTGTCGCCATCTTAGACAGCGCAGACAGTGTGTAATTACTTTTAATATTCCTGTGAGGGATTCCACAGCAGTAGCACTGAAGCCGGCAGAGCTTCATGTCTTATTAAGCAGATGCTCTTCATCCCTGCCACCCAGTGATGAAAACTTTGAGTTTTGTGTCTTGCTCAAGAACACATGGACGGGGAGAGTTTCATGGATCAGACCTGGGTGACCTAAAGGCTTTGACACGCCAACCCGACGGCCGACCTTCAGCAGTCGGACTGATCATTCGGCTCCCGTCGGTCCATAATTGCCCCAGAACACGCCAAAGCAACGCCGACTTGAGTGTACGTTCTGCGCGTGCGTGAGACATATGTCTCCATAACAACAGGCGGTGCTAATCTGTATTGTCGCCCGAAAACCGGAAATGGCGAACGCGTCACGTGGGTCTGGCTTCTCCCAAATTTCAAAGCCGACCTTAAAGGCGGTTAATTCGGAATACGATCTTGTGTTTTACGAAATTAGTTCACAAAAACGTGTTTGATCGACAAAGAAAAAGATTTTTGTTAGATTTTGCTCATCCCGCTCGTAATTTTCGGTAAGTATTTTAACATAAGTGCACTGATTCGCTAGTCGGGGGCTAACCCTCCACCAATCAGATTGGTTATTGAGTCCGACTGCCCACTGGCAGATTCTACACGTCAAATCGACCCAAATTAAAGCCGACAGGTCCTCCGACTGACGACGGCACGGAACACACCAAACAGTCTTGAGTCACTGACCTGAAGATCAAACTTTCCTTGCTTCCATTTACTCCTTCAGATGAAACCCCAAAAACCTTCTGACAAAGTGGCTGAGAGAAACCAATTGGTTGTGGTTCTGTTTGAAATGATTTAATCAGCTGCAACATCCCATGAAATGTATTGCTTATGAGATCATCTGAGGTAAATTGTGTGAAGATTATGTTTTGTTGTGAAAATAGCATTAAGGGGATATTTTTAAAAACCAGTAGTAGTTTTTCTTTGGCCACTCGGGGACAAAGGACACAAGTTATGAACACAACATGGACATATCACATTTTAACCCTTGTGTTGTCTTCCCTTCAAAATTGAAAATCAACACTTTTGATGCTTTTTTTCAATGTTTGTCACTTTATCTGACTTTTAACACTACATAACACTAATGTATGAACTTTAGTTTCACAGTTATTTTTGGAATTTATGGTCAGTAAACCTAATTTATAGGAAATTATACCTAATGTTTGAGTTAGAAAAGCAGAAATTAGGAATTATTGAGACTAAAATTAAAGGAATGGATGTTGATGATAATCACAGACTGGAATATGTCAACTTTTACTCAATACTATTTCAAAAATACTTCCATTTGTTTTACAATGCTATAAAATTGAATAAGACGCCCCAAAATTAATGAAAGTAGAGATTTGTACTTGGCAAAGAGCGTTGGGTGGAATCAATCATGTTATTTTGGGTAGTTAAAAAGAACATTGATATAGGAAAACGGGTCAATTTGACCCGAGGACAACATGAGGGTTAAGCCACTGACACACTAGGTCGGTGACTCAAGTCTGTTTGATGTGGTCCGCGTCGTCCGTTGGAGGGGCCGGCGGCCTTCATTTTAGCCGACCTGACATGATCGGTCAGAAGGCGGGCACGGCCGACAGTCAGACTCAAATGACCTATCTGATTGGTGGAGTGCTAACCCAGAAATGACAAGTGGGATGAGCGTGACTTGAGTCTCCCAAAATCTGACAAACTGACCTTTGTCAATCTGAAACCGCACTGCCTACTTTTCACTCAAAATGTTTTCTGAAGCACGTTTCATTAACTATTTTAGTCAAATATGAGATCATATTCTGAACAAGCCGCCATGACAGTCTGCCTTTGAATTTCCCGAAAAACAGACCCACGTGACGTGTTTGTCCAATCAGCTGCCATCAGCAGTCGGCATTGCTTCGGTGTGTTTGAGGCACTTTTTTTGGCCAATGGTCAGCTGTGGGGTTAGTGTGTCAGGGCTATTAAGGTGATACGGTGAATTTGTTAGCAAACAGTTGCTAAAATACAACTTCAGCGATAATGGCGCAACATCATCAATCGTTATGAGTTGTGTTTCTGTCCACCTAATGAGTGTGGGTTCAATATTCACTCAACTGTTCACTAGCTAGTATCAGACTTGTCTGTTTTCCGTTTTTCCAAACTTTTAGTGTCAAACTTTGATGGATTTGAAGACATTGTCCTGTCCTTGGGAAATATTGTGTTTCTACACCATTAAAAATGTGAAACATCAAAGTTATTTATCTTTGTCATTTATTCTCTATTGTGAGCTGGCCTCGGCTGAACTCGACTTGTGAATGTTGATACAGTGTCTTGATAGTGTGCCTATTTAACCCGATGGTTCAACTAATGGGGTAAATCCTAATGTAGTTTATTTCTTAGTTTTAAAAGTAAACCTTGATGTAATGAGTATGTATAATGAAAAGTCTTTCTCAGCCTAAGAGCTTCACATTGCCTGACAAAATCCATACAGCACACGGCTGGTCATCAGGGATTGGTTCCTCCTGCATTTTGGCCATTAGACACATTGTTTACATAAACCCCTAAAAGATAAAGCTAGTTAAAAAAAGAAACATATACAACCAAAATGATCTTTGCCAGACAACTCCCCATTGGATCTCCATTAGCTAATATAAGTGAGAGCATAGTATTATTTATGTGTGTGTAATATGGGCAAACACACATGGGCCGCACAACATATTGTTTTTCAACTTGCAAGATAAACAAATGACAGCAATATTACAAATTTGATATCCTAACACCATATTAAAAAAACATTCTGTCTCTAGGTGCTATTTGGCCTGATGCACGCCATGCTCTGTTGTTAACTCTCTGACCAATCAGAGAACCCTCGCGGTTGGTCAGAATCTGCACAAATGCATACATTAGACTCGTGCTGCTGTACTACTCTGCATGGTTGAAGGAGGAAAGTGTGACAAGATGAGTCCAGACGAAAGAGCAAATGCCAGAGAGGAACTGGTGCCTGCAGTTGTGATAGGAGAAATTGTTTTTTAGTTATTGTTAGGTGGTAAGTTTAAGTTAATACAAACCATACGGTTGGGGGGTCCCCCAGTCATGTCCAAGCATCCTTGCACTAGACACTGAATGGTGCAAGGATGCTATAGTAATAGTGTGGTGCTGTGGGTAAATGTGTCTGCCAAACTAATGCAATGAGAAGAACATGCTCATTACATTGCACAGTTGATTAAAGGTCTCTGACATCCTGTGTGTGTGTGTGTGTGTGTGTGTGTGTGTGTGTGTGTGTGTGTGTGTGTGTGTGTGTGTGTGTGTGTGTGTGTGTGTGTGTGTGTACAATTATCAGTCTCGGCTCTTTGGGCCAAGAGACGAAGCATGAAATGAATTCTGTGCCCTAGGCCAAGCCAGCTGGGTTTGGATTGTGCTAACACAATGGCCGGTGCCAGGACACTTACAGTATTTGCTTTTAATATTAAGTTGTTTCTCTTGATATTTAATGAGTACTGTCAGCGTAAACTTCAGGTAATTATGTCTTCAGGCCTTAACCCTTGACATGTCTGCATTTTAATATTCTTTATTCTTAGTATGCTCACTAAGCTAGGCACAAATAATAGCTTTGTCCATAAAAGGGAACGTATGGGAGAAAATCTGTTCAAAGGGCATTAAAATGTTTTACCACATGTTTGATAATGTTGGTCTTTAAAAAGGTGAATTTTAAGGACGTCTAGGTTGAAGACGTTGTAACTTACTTACCCAGAGAGCCACTGCCACTGGTTAATTCAAGCAACAAAACCCATGTATCACGTCATTAAAAGGTGCTTCACTTATTCCCCAATGTCATTTAGTCAGAAAATCCTTTTTTACTATAAAAAAAGTTTTTTAAATAATTTTACAGACACAAACCAAAACCTAGTTTTAGTTTGTTAAGAAGCTATGGCCATAGCACTCCAAAATAAATCTTTGTTCAACATACAGTAATAAGACAAACGTTATCAAATGGAAGATACCAGTTAAGTTTTCAGCTTTTTTACGGTTTGTGGGTTGGTTTGTGCCAAAAATAAGACTCCCAAGTTCACGGGGTCCATTTACGCAACAGGTGCTGCTCATCACTCAACAGGTACGAACACACACCTTTACACTAAGCTACATGCCCCCTCCCCCAAACACAGGTGTAAGACTTTTTACAAAGAGCAAAGTGTAAACAGGCCTGTCTTTTAACCAGGAGGACAACATAAAAGGCAGTTTGCAGGTTTTGAGGTTGCATTGACACAGCTGCAGGCCCTACCTTCTGCCCATTTTGCCTAAAGAAAAGAAGCTTGCATGGAAGCCTGCATGCACCGCAATCTGTTATTTTGAATGTTAAAAGCAAATCCCAGCGGGTAGAAGATGTTCTGAAGAAGCCAGACAAAAACCCAACAAGCCTTCATAAGCCCCAGAGGATCCAGCTTTTGTAAGCAAAAATTAGGAATCACTGTGTACACATGCATGCCTGCACACATATATGCATACATACTGGAGTATGTATGTGTTTTTGATTATGTGTGGGGAACCTTTGTGTGCACAGTCATTCTCTAGCTGTTGCAGGGAAAGCGTTGTTGCATCGAAAAGAGTCGGCACACAATTACAAGTTCCATTCTAAAAGGAGCACAAAGGGCCGATAGAAAAGCAACATATTTATAGAGTACTCCTGGGCATTTACAGCAGACGGCCAGCTTTGTGTTTGTGATGGAACATGTGGATGAGGAAAATTGTCACGTAATTACACCCTGTTAAGCGTCTGACCTATCATTTTGTTGAAATGTGAAAGGGGCGATTCTGCAAAAGCTTGTTATCGACGATGGCAGAGATTTTCAAACATAAGGGAAAAGGGTTTAAATCAAGTGCACATCAATCAGTGTGTGATTTGAAGGACAGACACACACACACACACATCCAGTACATAGAGTACATCTCTACATGTTTCAGTCAAGATTTTTTAAATGCAAAGAAAATCTGTGGGAGTTCAGTAACCTTGACTACACTTTTACCAGCGACAAACAGGCCATGTACACACTGTCAATACATTTGAAAAGATCTTTTTTTCTCAGTTTTGGGCTTTCATCCACACTAAGTGGATGTTTATACTCTCCAGAAAATAGAGCTTTGTAGACAGTTCCATTTAAACATGGTAGTCTGACACTGTAGTGTGTAAAAAAGAAAAGAAATCATGAAAACATTGTTGCACTGTAGGATTTCATTTAAACTACTGTATCAACAGTAATGTTACATTCAGACTGAAATTGTGAAAAAACACTGGTAAGGTTTGTTGTGACAAAGGTGCGAAGACCCAGGATGTCCAGTTTGAGCTGCCTGAGTATAAAGGTTAATCAGATGCTACAGAACAGTTTAAAACACTACGAGAGCAGACTTTACTACTCAACAAGGTTATCACAGTCATCCTTCATAATGTTTTCCACACAGCAATGCATTATTCACATCACAAAGGTATATACTGTATGTCATCAGCTCACTGAAACACAAAATACTGTAAGTTATCACAGAGGCAAAGGAGACAGAAGCAGGGATCAAGAAGAGTTATTATAGCCATGTTTGTCTGAATGGTCCTACATGCATTCAGACCCACTCCTTACCAGAGGATGTGAGCAATGCCAACCCAAAGAGAAGAGCTTAACTATTTAAAGGGGCCCTACGGATTTTTCTTGTAAACAAACTAAAGTTATGTTTACATCGAGTGTTACTCATCTAACGACATTCTGTGTATCCTTGAGGTCTAAAAAACATGCTGATTACATTTCCTTTCTTATGAAACCTTTGCAAAGCAGTTTGTTTTTGAAAAACATTCATTGCTTACATCCTTGTTTACTTGAGAGCAGTCTTCTTCTTTCCAGTGTTTTCTGGTACATTGCTGTATTTCTTAATACATTACCGCCAACTGTTAGGGCTGGGCAATATATCAATATTATATTGATATTGTGATATGAGACTAGATATCCTAATATTGGCTTAAGTGTTTCCCTTTCCTGGTTTTAAAGGCTGCATTACTGTAAAGTGATGACACTTTCTGTGTTACCACACTATTCTAGCTCCTATATTATGTTTACCTTCACCCACTTGATATTATCTACAGTACTGAAGATAATTTATCTTGAATCTTGTTGTGAAGATAGTTTGTTAAAGCACCAATTGTCAACCCTATAATACAATACAATACAATACAATACAATATTGTCATCGAGGTATTAGGACATGAATATTGCGAAATCTGATTTTCTCCATTTCGCCCATCCCTACCAACTATTGATCAGTGGAACAGTGTGTGTGTGCCAAAATGTGTACCACGTCACCTGTGTTCATGTACACTCAGTCCTCTCCAAACAAGACAGCAGAATACATATGTTGATGCACGTAATGTGGAACCAAAGTTCACAAGCATGTTGAGTTCTGCCCCAAACTTTAAGCTGTTCAGCTGCTAACACACATTTATCTCCCCAAATATGCCAGTTACTGGGACAAGGAAAAAGCAACCCTTATATTGTATTTTCAATTTTATAGCATAAGAGATGCTTTTAGTTTTATAGCAAATAAGACTCAACACACTCAATTTACATTGAAACTTTGAACTTTGAAGGCTGGGTGCTGCATCCTAAAAGGTGGATAATAATATATAAAGGTAATTTGGAAAGCACTCCAATTTATAATTTTTATTGCCATTTAAATTAAATTTCTGCCATTTTAGTGGCAATAAAAAGTAGAATTTGAGTGCTGTCCAAATTACCTTTACTTTTACAGCCTAATTTGACCTGTAGCCTTTTGGGAAAGTGTGAAGTGTCCTCACAGTGTAATACAGAAGTGTTTGAAATGTTCCTTATTTTTTTTATAATGAAAATAGTTTACCAAAGTTGCCAGTGGGAAAAATGCTACCTCAGTTCCCAGCAAGAGGATGTTGTCTGTCTTTGACACTTTCACTGCTGTCTGTTCAAAATAAATGAAAAGAACTGTATCATTATGCATTTGTTTGTTTTTGTCCGCTGTACCAAACTCGCACCGGGCCGTGACTTCTAAATTAACCAAACCGTGACTTCTGTGTACCGTTACACCCATACTATTGGCTCTGTTTAATCAACAACATTGGTGTAAAGTGGATCATTGACAGGTTTGACGTAAATGTAGCTGAGCCTGCTGGGTATAGGCTGGACGAGCGGCTCCCCTGGGTGGAGTCCAATGGATGCCGGAACAGTAAATCACCAGTGGTCCCACAGTAAACATGTGAGCTTTATAGCAGCTCTGGCTTTTAGAGCTCGGTGTCAATATTTGGTCCCATTCCTTGTGGTCGAGGCTGTGACGCATTCAGCCAGAGTTGGATTTGTACTGCAGCCCTCCACAGGCCATTCAGCCAGCAGTGAACAAACAAGCTTCTCTACATCAACTAAATACCCTTCCAAAAGCAAATCCAATCTATTATCTTATTGCCCCCAAACCACAACCCGTTATGATAAACACTATTGTAGCAGAGGCGACTCTTTGTGATCAAAGATAACACAAAATAAAAGTTGTTTCAATACAACAGTTGAAGGGAAATTCCATCTTTTAATTATCTTCCATTGTTAAGACTCACTATACAAATACCCAGAAGTCGCAAATGTCTCAATAGTCTGTCATGGGTTCAAAGATGTAACAAAGAGTATAAACAGTGAATAAACTGAATAAGTTAAACAGTGATTTTAACAATATTTGAAGTTTAATATTTTTCATTTTAAAAGTAACAATTCAAATAAATTTAACCTAATGAATAGATATTGTATGAATAATAGAATGTATCCTTTCCTGTATACTTTTCTTCTCCATCCTTAATTCTTAAACATGACAAAACCCTATGACCCACTTTCACTTCTCAACGAGGTTAGTCCAGTTTTAACATCTTTTGATGCTTGCTGTGTACTTCAATTGCTTATTGAGATCACATATCATACTAATTATAACCTTCTCCCTGTGGTACATTTGAACTTCATTTCTGATTGGTATCAAGTTTCCCCCCACTGGACCACTGAGGATTAATCATTTCAGATACAGCACTGTGTGTGTGCATGAGATCCATGTATGCCCTGCAGTATGACACTTTGTGAAGGCACAAGATGATTAGCAGCAATTTATCCGTCTTTAAAATCTTAATCTCACCCTCAGAGATAATTCAACCTACAAAGCCATATTGAAGCTGTTTCCATTTCAGTAGCTTTAACAGAAAGCCTGGCCCTGCCCCATCCTGAACCTCTAGCTTCACCTCTCCTCAATGCAGGCCTTGGTCCACTCCCTCTGGGTATGGAGCCTCAGAGCTGGGGCCTCTTTGGTAGCAGCGGCGCCCCGGGCGTTGTGAGTCATGAAAGATCTGATGGCTTTTCTAATGAGGTTTTAATACCTGATGCCAACAGGCCAGGTGCGTGAGCATGTGTAGCAAGGTTTTGCAGTATGTGTACTTTGTGCTGGGCAGGAATGTGTGTATGTTTACCTGCAGATTCATTCAAATTACGTACACCTGCAGAAACAAGTGTGTGTTTGCTTATAGGTGTACCGTACATTCATGTCTAAATCTCGCTTACGCCTGCAGCAGATGTTAGTGGATCACTTACGTTGAAAGATGTCAAAATCTTATTCCTGTAAAAGGTATTTAATGTTGCTGTGTTTGTATAGAACTCAATCAAAAAACAACCAAGCCAAAGAAAGACTGACTGATGTTTGAACAGGTGAAAGTGATGCTTTGTGTAAGTTATTGTCAGTGATCCAATATTAACTTGCTTTCATGCTTGTGTCTGCGTAAATTGGAGATATCAGACATAAGAACTAGCCATTTGCAGGTATTGCCCTTCTTTCTTGTTCAGTATGACAGTAAACCAGCAAGTACTTAAATTTAAACAAAGGTTGTCAGAGCTCCACAATGACCCATGGTGCCCATGTGTTGCAAGTGTTGAGTGTTTCTGATCTTCAGGTTAGGTTAGGTTAGGTTAGGTGTGGAAAACTAAAACCACATGGCTTAGATTTGTGAAAGATTGGCGGTAAAAGATAACGGTTAAAAGAAAACAACATTGACTGGTAGCAGAAGACAAGATTTTTGGGGGGAAAACAGCCAAATCACCCAACAATGAACTTGACCTGCTACTTAAAGGCGCTTTGGTGAACTTGAACATGCATGTATTCCATTCACATCTGCTCATTTGGAAAACAGAGAGAACCATAGAGTTGAAAAAGCCCTGAAAGCATTACATCCAGAAGTTCTTATTTAGGGCATCTTTGTTTACCAGGACAGCTGTTCAGTCCAAAATACCAGTTTGCAATGAAAAGAATTAACCAAACAACACAAAATCTGATTTCATGTAAAACATAAAACAGAAGTGGACTGTAAGCTCTAAATAACACCAGTATTCTCATATAAGACACAAAAGGACAAGTTATGATTGGATCAAAAATAACACAAGCTTGTGAGAATAAAGGCCCTTCTCATTGCGACCGCGGACAAGTCTGTGGTCAAAACCCAAGTCTCCATGTTTCGAAAGGCCATCAACAAAGCGAGGCAAAAGCATGCGTCCATGTCAGCGTGTGTGTTTGGCCACATGTAAACGAGCCCATTGTACGAGGAGAGCATGGAGCGAGCGGAGCATCCACAAAAATAAACCTCACACAGAAAAGCCCTGTAGTTAGATGGGCCACAGAACAGGCTGCTGGGCCCCGAACCACACCACAGCAGGACGCACTGTGTGTGTGTGTGTGTGTGTGCGAGTGTGCGTGTGTGTACGTGTGCATGTGTATATGTATGTGTGTGTGTGTGTGTGCGTGTGTGTGTGTGGATATGACTGTGCCCCACTGCAGCCAGTCCTGGCCATGTGTACTGTGGTGTGGTTGGGTTCCCCTGCTAACTTTAATAAGGGTGTCTCTGGCTACATCATGATCAGGGGAAACAGAGAGAGAGAGAAGAGAGGGACACAGGAAGTAAAGATAATTTTGCATTATAATATCCAAAGAACCATTTTGGTAGTGTGTTTAATTCAGCCAATTAACTAAAACCCAAAAGTCAAAGCTGAACTCATATTTTGGCCTGTTGGGGGCAGAAGATCACCACCAGCTGACAGACATGCTATATACCTTACAAAATTGTCGTGGCTACGTGTTCGCAATGGGCTGTTTACACATCCAGCAGACACAGAGCACCATTAGCATTCATTTAGAATTGTGTTTTTGTTTAACCAATGAATACAAGTCTAATATTCACTCTACTTTTAGCTCTGATTTGGTCTCCACTAGCTCCAGAACAAAATATCTGGTTGCACCCTGTGGGTGTATCAGAGCTTGTTTTAGCTGCCTACTGTGACTGGCAATGAGGCTGAGAGGGCTGAGATTGAACCACACAGTAAATGCCATCAAACCAACCTCAAAGAGCCAAAAGAATAAAATAAAAATTCCTCAGAGCTGCAGAGTTGGTGGTAATTTCTCGAGAGTTACTGTAAGTGACTTCTTTCATGTTGCACATAATCATTTCTCACATATTAATTAAATTGAATAAAATAATTAATTAAAAATCCTCAAATCATCAATTACTAATTAAAGGTTTAATTATTAATATAATGAAAATATGACTCACTATCTCTGTTCTTCTCTATAATTGATGTTTGGCACATTGTCTTTTTGATGCTGCCACTGGGGAGAACCAGATTTGGATTTTCTTTTCTTTTTTTAGAAATGTTGAGTAAATAAATTAAAAAAGGACTTTGTAAGGAATCATAATTGAAAGAAAAAAATGGCTTTATTTGTAAATTTGGTTTTGATAAAACACTATTAAACCCTAACCATAAGCGCACATCATAGGACAGTTTTTGGGACTATTTTAAATAGTCTCTTTATTGGTGTGTTTAATGAACAGCCCATGTAAGTGTCAAGAATCAGCTGCTGATTTGCATACCTTTTAACGAGACAATTTTTTTCTGCTGTTTTTCTGCACCAACAACGACAATTTTTATGCGTACTTTTTAACAATTGGGTTATTACACAATGATAAAATTAAATACAATAAATTGTTCACAGTGATAGATTTATTTATCTCAAACAGGTTTCAAATGTCTGCGAGTTGATTCGTTAATAATGCATTGATATGAATGGACACAGATGTCTATCTGGAATGTAAGAAGTCAGTCTTAAAACTTGGTTGCCAACGTCTGACAATAATACAATAATGTCATTTTATTTCTGAGAGTGTATTCATTCATTTTCTGTCACTGCTTATCCTTTACGGAGGTCGCAGGAGGCTGGAACCGTTCCCTGCTGACATTGGGCAAGAGGCAGGGTGCACCCGGGACTGGTGGCCAGGCAGTAACAGCTGACACATTGAGACAAACATCCATTCACGCTCCCATTCACACCTATGGGCAATTTAGACTCAACAATTAACCTAACCTACATATCTATGGCCTGTGGGAGGAAGCCATATAACCTGGAGCAAACCCACGTAAAGTAACAAAATCTTTGTAGTTAGGGCTAAACCATGCAAAACTAATAGTATGGTACCACAAAACTGGCAGGGTTACTTTAGCATAACTGAGTGTCTATTTCATGCAAATATGTGACACCTGTTTCAAGTTACTAGTGCTATAAATGTCCACTCACTTGTATGCATGTGTGAGACACAAAGATGCTCAGGAAATTAATCAAATCCTGTGTTAATCTCACAGAAGAATGTTCAAATATAAGCAAGTGGTGACGAGGGAAGGTCAAATCTGTGTTTTACACACACACACACACACACACACACACACACACACACACACACCCACACACACATGTAATAAACATAAAATAAAATAAAAAAGTAAACTTTCAACACCTGCCTGATCTTCTATCTGTGGCGGCCTCCTCATCTCGTAGCACACTGATAAATATATTTATCAGTAGAAGCTAAAGTGATAAGCCCACAGCTGTTCTCCCAGCACCTATACACACATACACATTTTCTTCTGACAGCCATATGTTCCACTGGCCAAAAGGTGTCACATCCCAGTGGAAAGAGGCCGAGGAAACACAAGTCAGAGGAGCAGTGGTGTGCCGTTTTGCCACTTTAAGTGATCAGGTTCTTCAATAAGATTGTTGAAACAATGTGTCCTTGAGCATACAAAATCCTTCTCAGTGTGTGTTTGTGTGCGAGATAAGTCTGAGACCTGAACTATTGCCCTCGATCCTGCACAGACTGGCTCCTGGCCCGTCGTGGACACATTAATCACAGCTTATAATTAAATGTCTCCACCTCTTCTCTCGGAGACAAAATGGGAGCTGAAAGGGGCCACAGCTGCTATCCGCTCACACTGCAGCCAGGCCGGGTCCAGGTCCTGATCCTGGATCAGCTTACCGCCCAGTCACCTCAAACTGGCAACGTATCACCCAAAGAGGAAATATGGAAAACTCATCCAGTATTTATTTTCATTCTCCACATTCTCCTAAAGCCTCATGTTTTGGCTCTGTTGGCTTTAATGAATACATAATATCTTAAGTATATCACATTTAATATTCTCATAGGTGGGTATGTTTACCAGTCTTGTATAAAGTACTTGAAAGCAATACTTGAGTAAAAGTACAGCTACGGTAGGCCTCACACTTTAAAAAGCCAGTCTTTTTCAGTATCCTTTTTCTTTTTATGGGTGAAGAAGAGAACTCCTGATCCTGATACTTGGATTTTGAATACGTGCTGATGGTGGTGGTCAAAATTCATAAAAAAGGACAATTTTGTGAAGAACAATACAGATTTTGATAAGGAACAACTACAAAAGTTACACACTGGACCTATAAAGTGATAGTTACTGTACTTAAGTATCAAAAGTAATTTTCTGATGATTAAATGTACTTACTTTTTAGAAGTAAAAGTAAAGAAAAACTTTGATTATGAATTTTATCGTAGCTTCTTTATAGTAAAGCATAATATTCAGGGTTTCCACAGCTTATTAAACATCACATTCAAACTCTGACATCAACCAAGAGAAAAACAGACACTGAATTTTAATTTTTTTCTGAGGAAGAATCTTTCCCTCCACCATACAAAAACATGTTTTGCAAGGACCCCCTCGAAAACGAGATGTCACATCTCAAGGGATTATTCCTAATAAAGAATTTCAAAGTAACGAGTAATGAAGACACCTATTTAGAAAAAGAAGTAAAAGTGAAAGTTTCCAGAACTAGAAATAAGTACAGAAACAAAGTATTTGTCCTTGTTGAATTACAACACTGATGGTTACTTAGTAGTGGTCCCTCACTGTCAAAAAAAAAAGTACAAACCGGTACCTTTAAGGAACAAAAGCTTGTCCCTGGGGTGGTACCCTCAAAGGGACATTGTTGTACCTTGAATTAGAGGATCACATTTGGACCTTAGCTGTTTGCAGGGCTGTAGTACTCGAGTCCGGTCTTGAACTCGAGTCCGGACTCAAGACCATTTTTCTATGGTCTCGGACTTGTCTCGGACTCGCTAGTATTTGGACTCGGACTTGTCTCAGTCTCGGCCACTGGTCTTGCCCAATATGGCTTTTGTTCTGGACCGAGTCCAGGTGTCTTTATTATGTTGATAATAATATTGGAGGGAAAGTGAAACCCAAAATGATTATCTTGATACTGTCATGCATAAGACCTTTTCTTCTGTCCTGGACTCGGTCTTGAGTTGGACTCAAACCTCTTTGGACTCTCTCTTGACTTGGACTCGACTAGTCCTGGTCTTGGACTTGTCTTGGACTCGACTAAGGTGGTCTTGACTACAGCCCTGCCTGTTAGTACCTTCTAAGGCCCAATATTAAACCTTTGAGAATCAATAATGTACCTTAAAGGTACAGATATGTACCTTACACCTCAGAAAGTCCACACTGTACAACGGAAGGTGCAGAAATGTACCTTAAAGATACATTTTTGTACTTTTACGGGAACATTTGCTAAGTTTGTACCTTAGGGAACAAAAAGGGACCTGTATTGTACCTCTTTTTTTGACAGTGCTGTAACTGTTATGGTACCAGTATAATTTTCCTACAAGAAGTTATGTAATGTCGGACTTTGATTGTGATGATCTTATAAACACCTCAGTATGTTACAAACAAACTGTTCATACGACATGCCGTCCCACCACATCCAAAGAAAAACTGTTTCTAACTGTTGTCAATGGCTACACTCTAAGGCAAAAAAGCGTGCTTTCTCTGCTTCCTTTCTTTGCATGTTAAATTGTACAAATGGGGATAATGGTGCACCTTTGGAACAGTCTCTCCTCACATGCATTCATGGTGTTGTATTCAGTTCTACACACGAAATGGCGGAGGATGTAGATGCATATAGAATGAGAAGGAGAGATTGAGAGCGTAGTTCCAACCCTGTTTTATACTGCACATGGCCAATCACTGCACGGGATTGTGGGATTGTCTGTTGTCCGAAAGTTATAAAATGTTTTGGATGCAGCCCCACGATTGCACCATGTGAAATCCAACTTCCATCTAAGTGAAGGTTAGATGATAAAAAATGTGGCTGTTGTTTGAAGCAGGCCTTTAGGATTTAACCCTCTGAGGACCAAAGACACACTGGCGGGTCCAAATAGTGTTTGACAAAACTACTACTCAAAAAGCGATATTTCATTTTAGACATTTATTTACTATTTCAATCATATATAACCGAAGACCTAGTAAATTCATTTCAAGCGCTGAAACAATTTGTACAACACATCATAAGTTGAGGTTTGTTTTCAAAAGAGATTTGGGGAATTTCAAATAGCCAACTTCAACATTTCAGCTTAAGCACCAAATTATCTCTTCACACATTACTTTAGAAAAACTTGTGGGCGTCACTTAATGGAAAGCTGAGTTTGTTCTGGACATTTTGATATGAAACACATGGGAAAACACGGGGATCACTCTTATAGAAATACCCTAAAAAGGTCAATTTAAGAAGAAATGTGAAAATGCCCTCAGAACTCAGAGGGTTAAAGAAACAATCCCCAAAATTTTGATTATATAATTATTTTTTACAGATTTTATGGCTGTACATGTTTCCCTAATAGTCGTTTAATGTATTTGCACTCTGTAAATGCCTGTTGCACGACATTGTTGACTGTCTTCTTTGTTAATACGATGTGATGCTGTGAATGCTCTCAGCCCACGGCTTGTTTGGCAGTGCTGTAAACAGATACCAGTTACAAGACACATTAGCTGCTCTAGGCGTGTTCGCAGCACCAGGAGGGAATACAGGTGTAATTTAGAAGTGAAATCCGGGATCTGTATTTTTAAACCGCATATGCTGTTACCATCAGTAAATGCATTCGCTAAATCAACTTAGTATTGCAACTTCATAGTATTTTGCCTCTTATACATCATTCCTATTATGGGATCTCACATGCAGTAATATAATCTAAATGTGTAACCCATAAAAAGATGGTTAATATATCTGAAAATTGCTCCGTGTGTTTATAATTTTTCCCAAGACTACTACAGTTCTTTGTCCAAAGCTTTGGTTATTAAAATGCTGTGTATCAAATCATTAAAGAGTGACAGCGCAGACCACTTTCATTGGGATAAAATGTAATACTCTGAGGAATGCTCCACAGGAGAGTGAAGGGGAATCGTGCGCTGAATGCTGATGTCCTGTTTAGAGACAAGCGAGCTCACGTCCTAACTGAAGCTGCCTCATAATTAGAAAGTTGGATATAAAGCCTTCTTCCCAGGGAAAGAGGAGAGACATACATATGTAGACTGTGGAGCAGTCCACGTGGTAGTGATTCAGTCATTTCATAAGGAAAGAAAATTAGATGGTATGCTTGAAATTATATCATAAAAAAGTATTAACACCAGAAAGACCATTACAAACTAATTACTATTTAAAAGTTGGTTATTAGCTGGACAGACAACAACAAATTATTGTAGACAATCATCATGCAATGGTTATATTCTCCCTGCAGGCCATAATGCTCAACTGTGATTTGTGAAATCCATTTTTTTGTTGTGGACTGTGGCCAATCAGGATGCATGCTGCGGAAATGACCTGCATGCGCAAAAGCATAAGAGATGTTTGTTTGTGAAGACCTTCCTAGACATAGACTTAAAACCCTGGACTTTGCATTAACCACATTGCACCCCCGAACACCACCGTCGCAGCTTTTCTTGCTACCTATGCCAACACTCGCTATAGTCACACACACATTCATTGTGTTTCTGCATACAAGGGTAGAAACACAATGAATGTCAGGTTGAACCGACAAAAAGGTCACAAAAATGTCATTCTAACGGCTGAGTCAGCATTGCACAAGTCTGTTAAGTATCAGGTTTGGGGCCAGATATAAAGGTGGCTCTATTTAGACTTAAAATGTCCAATTCAGTGTGATTCTTCACACTGAATCTGACATTTTAAGTCTAATTGAAACACATTTTGAAGTAGAAAAGAATATTTTCTATTACCAGCATTGTGGACATGGACCACTACATGGAATTCTAAACTTATTATATTATATATATAATATTATATATTTTCAAGACAAACTATCACATTTGTTAGGGTTTTATCTTATCTGGATATAATTCAGTACACGTGTCCTGTATGCTACTGGTATCTATGAAGTAATACAGTATTTGTTCAAGTTAATTCAAGTTCATTATTTAACGTATGGTTTTATTAATCAAGTCAAGTCAGCTTTATTGTCAATTTATTCACATATACTAGACATGCAGAGGAAAGTTACAGCTAAGACAAGACATTCCTACCACAAGAGTAAAAAAAGTGCTCAACAGATTTTGCGGACACTAAAACAATAAACGGCAACAATATCACAAGACAAAAACACAAGAAAGTCTCAAGAAGTTTTTTTATGATGTTATATTTTATATTTCATGATGTTATATGTCAAATTGTTATATTATGATGTAATGTTATATTATGATTTTATATGATTTTTTTGGTCGCTTTTCTTTATAGAACATAATGTACATTTTTAGTCTCTCATACCCTCATACCATCAGGATCCAGTTCAAGATTCTTGTAATTACATATGGAGGTCATCCATGCTCAGGCACTGGCTTACCTGCTGCACCCTTATGTTGTCAGCAGATCTTTGAGGGTCTCAGATCAGGGCTTACTGCCTATTCCCCGTGCAAAGCTGAAAACTAAAGGTGACAGAGCTTCATGTTTTAGCAGCGGCAGCCTCGGTTGATATTTTTAAAAAGCTAAAGACTTTTTATTCTTTTTAATCAGGCGTTCGTTTAGCCACTTTGTTGACTGTATTACTATGTGATTTATGCCTTTGTGATTTATTGTGATTTATATTGACCATTGATTTGTTTAATGTATTTATTTGTTTGGCCTGTGAAGCACTTTGTGACTCTGTCTGTGATTAGTGCTCTTTAAATAAACTGTACTTACTTACTAACATACTAGCATTCTAATAATAAGAATAAAGTTAATAAAGTTTGGTGTACACTAGCTCATTTCTTACTCACTTTACTGTATCTGTTGTGGTGCTATTACACTATTCCTAAAGGAAACGGTGATATGTGATCCTAACAGTGAGATTATGGTGATATTATTTGATTTAACTCCCATTTTTAAGCACATAATGTCAACATGTTCTTATTGGAGCATGCAGGGAATGTAAAGTGACTTAATTGTAATAAATAGGCCTAGTTGTTTAATGTCTGATGGAATCCCTGTCACATTCGTATAGGATGTTGCACTGTGTGTGCAATAGGGAATAGTGACTTTTTGGACTAAACTGCATTTATAAACTTGTGTACTATATCAGCCCTATTGGAACATCTTGTAATTATGGGGTAATATAAATCATGTGTCCACGGTGACTCAGTTACATTTTAATATAAACCATAATACCCCCTAGTAACTTGTTTTGTAAATCTGTGGTAGGTTACTAAATAATGGCTTTGTAATGACCTCATCTCATGGCCATTATAACCCACTGTAAAAAGTACTGCTCTGTCATTGGCCTCCAATGACATAAGTGACAACAGAGAAGGTTTTTTACCCCTCTCTTTCTCCTTCTCTTTCTCTTTCTTCTACTTCTTCTTCTTCTTCTTCTTCTTCTTCTTCTTCTTCACAAACAATATACACATGTCTCCAGACGCGTCCTGAATTTGTCCTTTGATTTGCTGACCACTAGTCTCTTTTAAAAAAAGACATTGTAATTTAAGAAATGACACAACGAGAGCTGAGATTTTTGGACGAGCCAATGCCTTGCGGGATAGGGAAGTAGGGAGAGGAATGAGAGTAATAACAACGTCACAAAAATCAACAAGTTGGGGTGATTCAATTTTGGTTTTATATTGTATAATACGTAACGTGCTAAGCGTTTGCTATTGATGCTCATTTACGAACACGTTCGCTTAAATACACCGCCGTAGACACAGTTAGCTCCCCCTCAGCCTGCGTTTGGTACAGCCCACAGCTCCTTTTGGTAGCTACATCGTCAGGAACTAGAGCACAATATGATGGAGACCGTAGGCAGGCTGCACACCTCAGAGTTAACTTTTTAATCCCGGTTTGTCGCCTTATCACACACAAGAGAAGGAGGCGGAGGAGAGAAAACGGGCTAACAAGTCAGTCATGGTATGAGCTTAGCGTGGAAGTCGGAGCGTCTACTTGCAACTGAAGCACGTTGATATTTAACTGTGAGGAAAAGAAGTAGAAGACGAGGGAAAAGGGAAGGGAAGCCCGGAGAAGCGAGAGAAAAGCGGGGTACAAGATGCAGCTGGCCGCGGTGCTGTGGGTCTCCCTGATAACTTCGCTGCTCAGCCGGAGTCCAGGTAGGAACATGTCCGGTTAAAAACGCCGCAAAGTGGAGTTGAAACTGCAAGCGAGCGTGTTGTGGGAAAGGCGAGCGGAGGGTTTGTTAACTGTATTTCTGCTGTATTCCGTCCATGGACTCTGTGCATTCGCACATTCAGCCACAGACACTCAGCAGCCAAGTTCCCCCCATATTAGAGAGCGCAATTATGGTCGTTAAATAGAAACTGTAGTGGAAAATATGTCTGAGTTTGAGCGTTAATCTTATTATTATTATTTTTTTGTAATTTTTTTTAGTTAGTTTGACAACAACATGCGTGTGGAAGTGAAGCGATGGTCCGAACTCTCAGACTTGCATTTTTTGTTATAGATTTATAGACTTGAGAAAATGTTTTAATTTTATAATTTAACTTTTGATACTTGCCATGTTTTTTAGGCTACTCTGGACTTCTTATCATGCATGCCAACGAAACGTGCATTTGGAAGTATATGGGTATTAGATGTTGTAGCGCGTGGGACTATGATTGTATGGGGTATATGGGGATTTGGAAGATTTTGTAACTGGTTTTTGGTGTTTCATGCATGTAGGTTGTATGGACTACAATATGAGGGGTGTATGCATGTCTGATGACCTGTCAGAGCTCCTCCTTCAGGCAGATTGCTATCAGCCCTGGCTGATGAGGACAGAAAAAACAAATCTCAAATCAGTTAAAATGCTGGTTTCAGCATTCTGCAAACACTATACTGGTTATACTTTAGTTGTGGCTTGTTGTGGATGCATAGAAGCTGAGAATAAGTCATGAGATGTACGAAAGACGATATGTAGTGGAGTTTGTGCTCTTGCATGGGTGCAAGCTGCAAAAAAGTACAGGCACTGTAAACACCCACTTAAAAATGCACCTTTTAGTTATCTCTGTTATGCAAAAGGTCCATTGACTAAAAATAAATAATTTTTTTTTATTTTTGGGATATGACAGCAATTTTAGTGCATGATCCATTTATTTTTAAATTCGCTTTAAAATCAAAACAAAGCACGCTGCTCTCGACTGTGATTGCAGGTGAACTGGGTTGTTTATCTATGATAACCTACATCCTGCCCCCCCTTCAAAAGCAGCACTTGTAATAGGTCTGAGTGATTTCCACCACCCCCTTCCTATGTTTTCTCTAACACCTTGTATTTACAACATGTTAGAACAGCCGCTGGAATGCAAAGACACTACGTAAGCTATTTCTAAACACGCACACACACACACACACACACACACACACACACACACACACACACACACACACACACACACACACACACACACACACACACACATCATGCACACACACAGCGGGCTAAGCATCATGCACACACACAGTCACACACGGGTGCTGTGCCCTCTGACATGACATGAAAAGATTTATCTGACAGGATAGCAACAATTGTATCTGTAATTGGCTGGTAAGACCTCAAAAAGAGGTTGCTGTAATTGTGACAACTCCTAAATGTCACCAATAGACTGTCTCCAAAATGTCAGCCAGATAAGATTCAATATCCAATAGAAAACAAAAGCCCCCACCCCCTACCCCCGAATGATCCACATCCGGACTCGTTCTAAAGCAATTAAGTCGGCCAGGCCTGTATAATGTCTTAAACACATCGTTGTCTGGCGTGCATGAGTGAGAGCTGCTGCTGTTGGCATTTTCCACAGTGGCACACAAGTGACACTGTAGGGCCAGTACCTGATAAATGGTGTTCATTCCAATTTTCAATTCAAGACCTTTTTAAATTTCATCATTATGTCAGCAATTCCAAATACGGCATTTTCCTCTCAGTGTTTTACATTTGTCAAGGTGGAAAATCCTCCGAAATAGCATTTAAACCATCATGTGACACTGACCGTCAGCCTCGAACTAATGACATTATTTTAGGGTTAGTGGCTCTTTAAGACGAGATCTCATCCCACAGCTATCCAGTGGTTGGAAAACTCCAGGATACATGAAAACCCAACATAGACATGTCTTTGAACAATGAATTGACTAAACAAAATGTTCAAAGCAAAAATGTAGTTCCAGTGCATAAAAAATTTGAAACGATTATTAAAATGGCCCCAAATATTGGCAATGTGATGTATTGCTCTAACCCTGACATATCAGCGGTTTATTTTCTGACTCTTGTATTATAAGATGTACATATAGGCTATAATTTCTAAGCTGTGTATCTATAAAGACCAGCTGCCGGTCCCAGCTGACAGTAGATGACTCTGTGTGTGTGTGTGTGTGTGTGTGTGTGTTGGTTGTGTGGGGTCAAGAAGCCTTCACAGTTAGGTCTAGTTGCCTTGCAGTAATAGGCTGAGTTAGTTTAATGGTGTGTTGGGAAGTGTGTTATATGATTTAATGATGTCGTCTGGGACAGGATGACCCCTCACCCACTCCTGGGATCCCCACTGAAGGCTCCTCATTTCCTAATAAACTATTGATTGGACTCACAGGTTGAGCCAGAACCTCTGGAGTTGTTCCACTGAAGGCGTCACTGCACGTTAGATCACATTTGGACTTACAGTTAAGCATCATTGACCAATAAATCTACAATCCATTACAACTCCTTCATTATGTAAATACCGTATCATAACATTCCTTTAACTATGCAAATACCGTACATATTCACACTTGTTATATTTCTTTTTTATATTTCTACTTGATATAAGTATTTCTGATTCGGATTGGGGATGGGATGAAATATTCAACTTGAATGATGAGCCTCCTCCTGCAGAATTGAACAGGACTAAACTGAGACACCTCTGCTGGATGAGTCGGACAGCTTGGCAACTGTCCAAAAAAATCCTTCCTTAAGTGGGGTTGATTGGTTTTAGCTTCTGCAGCCAAACAAAGAATAAGAAAAGAAAGGAGATGATGACAGTAAAGGAGGAGAGGGGGGCTGCGTATCATAAACTAATGTCCATTGCAGTTTACTAGAACTTGAGGCTACATCTTCAAATATTTTTTTTGTCCAACTTAAAGTAGGACTGGGGATATGGACAAAATCAGATATAGCAATATTCATGTCCTAATACCTCAATGTTGATATTGTGGTGATATTATAGGCTGGACAATTGGTGCTTTAACTAAATATCTTCACAAATAGATTTTAAGATGCATTATCACTAAGTGGGTCAAGATTAAAAAGTAATAGAACAGCTAGAACAGTCTAACACAGAAAATGACTAATCCCGTTACTGCAATGCAGCCTTTAAAACCAGGAAAAGATTGTGGTATTTGAGGACCACAATGGAAATAAGTCCTGGACTTTATTGTGTTATCCTCGATTTGTATTGGATTTCTTTTCCTGTGTAAGGCATTCTTAATGCAATTAAATAAATCAAATCAAAATATTATTTCCAAAAAATTGAAGACCATACCCAGTCTCATGTCACAATATCAATACATTATCGATATATTGTCCAGCTCTAACTTAAAGTCCAAAACCCAAAAGTAAACCAGACAAAAGCAGCACCTCATCACATTTAAGATGCTGTAAGTGGTAAATGTTTGGTATGTTTTACTTGATAAAAGGCCTAAATGAGTTTCCACCAACTCCGGGATCGTTTCCTCACGAGTACAGAAACATTTTAAGCGTTTCGCAACCCTAGAGATGAGGAGCGCCAGGAGCTGTCACATCTCCTCCTTGCCACCCTCTGCAAAACCATTTCATGATTATTGAAGATATTGTTGATGAACTTTCTTTTGATTGTCTAATCGTCTAATTATTTCAGCACTAGGGGTAATTGGAAGGAGAACAGAAGAAGTAAAAAGTAGAAAATCCCATGAGTAAGACCGGTGTGGAGGAGGGGATGGAGGGAGGTTGGCCTTGTTTGCTTTAGGTTGCTGCTGGCCTTTGTCCTTCCCTGACACCTGTATCCCCACATTGGATTGATTAGTCCCCTGGCATTACCTTACTCATCTTGGACGAGCACACACTCACACACACTTTAACTAGTGACCTTTTCGCAGAACCTGCAGGCATGGTTTTGCGTACCCAGTGAACATTAGAAATATGATATATGACATTCTCTTGCAAAATAGCTCTAACACCACATTTAATTAAGTGTCTTCAGAGTAATTGTGTTGGTATTAATGGTGCTGCAATGTTGATATTACAGAATAACTCAGCCTACAGACAGATTAATTGCTTGCCACAAAGTTGTTTTTGGTACAGATTCCTCTCTGCAGGCGACGATACTTTTCTCCGACAGAGAACGGTTGTTTTTGAGGATGTGGCCGTGGCTCAAGGTCTATGAAACGGGACTCCTTTGTCTGTACACTTGGCAGGGTTTGATTGTTTTGGCATATATGCACATTCACCTTCCACTCTGTTGACTTTCTTGTCGAGGCTGAAACTATTCAGGGGCTTCAGGGGGAGGACAAGGGTGAATGTTTCATTATAGGTTCTGAGACTGGAGCTTTGTGTGTGTGTGTGTGTGTGTGTGTGTGTGTGTGTGTGTGTGTGTGTGTGTGTGTGTGTGCGCTCCTCTGGTCTAGCTGGTTGAGTTGGTGTCGGCCAGGCTTTTGCTTTCACCAAGGGAAGGCAGACTTGCCCACCTGATACCCCCACTGTGCTTTGTGTGTCTCTGCTGAGGGGATGGAATTGCACCTCCAAGGTAGCATTTGAGGTAACCTATGATTACTTGATTTGAACCCCCCCACCCCCAACTGCTTCCAACATTCCCATGTGGATGAATGTGAGAACCACCCCCCCATCCCTCTACTCATGTTCCTCCACCTTCCTATAAGTCACCTGGCTCTCTCCCAGCGAGGGCAGCCTCCTCTGCGAGAGACCCCCCAGGGCAACTCTCGTCTTTGGGGTCGTTTTTAATTTCCGAACATGATGCCACGGCCCCGGGGCCTATTTCAATTATGTTCACAGCGCTAATATATGTCACAGATGTCCGCTTTGAAATCACACAAGCAAGAAAACAAACCGACAACCACTGGCAGCCATCAGTGCGGAGCAACGGTTGGCAGCGTAACAACAGAAATGGCCCACTGGTGGAAATCCATGTCGAGGTTTTAATTCAGTTATACTGCTTTAGCTGCTGCTTTCACACACTACGAGGAGGATGACAGATTGCACCCATGTGCCTTTGTTTATTTAAATGGCTTGATGTTTGAAGGTATTTATAGCGCTGACCAAAAGCAGCCAAAAGAATTGAGATACATTTTAACATCTGGCGCAAGGACAACAAATAAAAATGAGCTTTCCAAACTAACTCTGGCCCGTTTTTCACAACAAAAGCATATAGTCTGCTGGCAGCTGTGGCTCATGTTGTAGAGTGGTCCGCCATTAATTATAGCCTTGGTGTTTTTGATGCCTACCTCCTCCTGTCCACATGGCAAAGGGACCTTGACCAAGACGCTAAATCTCAAATTGCTCCCAATGGTGTATGTTAATTGTGAATGGTGAAATGAGAGACAATGAGCTACATAAATGCAGTCCATTCTTGTCACATTTTGATAATGTACTTCAGGTAACACATGCCCACTGTCTTTTTAAAAATTCAGAAATTAAATGAAATTCAGGCCACATCACCGTAGAGGTTTGGTATCAAAAGGGACAGTCGTCCGTTTTTTAGGCCATGTAGTATGAATCTGTGTTCCTTGGGGGTTTCAGATTATTGGAGACTGTAATAAACTCTGTTTCTCTGTCTCAGCGGGGGTCTGCTGTAAAGGACAGAAAGATAAGCAGAGCTGGAGACTCGCTGTCTGAGCACAACCAAGGGAGGGGGGCAGGGACACAAAGACATTTTGAAGGACACACACTTGTACAGATCCATAGTAACTTGATTCTTCAGGGGCTTCACTTCAAAGCATCTGCAGGGACGCTGATGGTTCTAACAAATTAGGTTGAGGACTTCAGTGAGAAATGACGGTTGCTTCGGCAGATTTTTGCATTAAAAATAAGCCACTTATTCTTGTGTATCCAAGAAGACACGATGGGATCCTCTTTACAGACAAAAAGAAGACATTTGTTTGATGCCAGTGTCTGCACGGGTTCAGCATGAATGTCAACAGGGAATTTATGCAGGGCTATATTTTCAGCGTGTCTAATGGCTTAAACTGCTCAGTGGGCCACACACAAACATATGGTTTGGGGATGACTTTCGCCTGTGGGCAGTAGAAACATCCAAACAATTTATCAGTGCAGGACAGTTGTCCCCTTGTCATCTTTTGGGCAAGGGGTATCCAATTAATCTTGGAAATGAATGGGCAGTTGAAAGTTGTATTTCTCAATAAACAGCAGTTAATCATTAATGTCCTGGATGTAATATCCTTTTTTGGATGATCATTTCTTTACAACTGATGAAATTCCATTATCCACACTTCTCCATGATGTTTTTGTTTTTTGTCAAGATTGCTAGTCAATGCAAAAAGGAAAGCTTTTAAAAAAAAGTTGGAAATATGGTGATATTCTACTGCATGTTTTTCTTATTATCAACATATCTCATGAAAAGATCCAAACCAACACTGAATTGTTTTGCCAAAGCCTGATATGACTTATCCCTACGTTCCATAGAGCTTAATTGTAACACACAAAGTCCTCAGTCAAGCAGCCACACTGTTGCACTGGGTGACGTGTCCCTTCATTACCTCTGTAGTCTATCTTGACTTAATCCCATACAGACTGTCGTCACCACTAGAGCACTGAACACATTTAAATCTGCTGCTGAAAAAAGTCGCCACCAAGTGCTTAATGTTTCCCTGTTTGAGTATAGTTTGTTAAAAAACTAAAGTGCCCAGCTGCTTATAGGATATAAATAACTACAGAGACAGACAGGCTTCTTTACTAACTGGACGTGGCCTCATTCACTATGCAGAGGGTGCGTCTGTGCGTCTGTGCGCGTGCGTGCGTGCGTGCGTGTGCGTCTCACAAACTATGCCCGCTATGCAGTCTCATGGAATGGAGGAGATGATGCTTCTTCTGTTAATTTATGTCAGAGTGACTGTGTTTTGCTTCTCTCCATAATATTCATCTCACGCACAAACACACACTTTCTTTCAAAAAAAAAATAAAGTCATCGAACCACCCACAGAAACCTATCATACCACTGTCGAGGATTTTCAGATGCTGAGGATGAATCAATGAATTGTCAAGAGACTGAGATGGTGCAATATAAGATTTATTTCTTGGACAAAGATCTAAGTTATCTCTTCAGAATAAAAAATGAAAATCAGTGCGCCGTCACGCAGCATAATAACTCCTTCTCTGTTGAGCCATAAGTTCCAAACAATTGTCACCCCACCATAAAATTGAGTTTTTTGTGTTACAAGGAGGCAGTATTGTGGCATGCCAGTAGCATATTTTGCGACATTTGTTAAGTTTTTGCCTTGGCTCTGGGTCACCATTGCAATCCGTTTTAACGGCTGTGTTTCCAAGCTGACTACACATTCTGGAGTAAGCTGCAAACATTTCAAAGCCACCTTTCAGCCACAGGAGGTGAGTATTTGATTGTTGGTTAGTTTTATTCCCCCATTTATCCTGATCATAAACAGTATGTGCACCTCTCGTGCTCAGCACCTTAAACTCTGCCAGGTTGCCTGCGGTCACCCTCTTTATCTGTCCTGCCCACCCTCTCTGTTCACCAGTGGTGGTCCTGCAGATGGGGGCTTGCAGCTGTCTCATAGCTCACCTCCAAAAGGGGCCCAAATAATGGCCCCTCACCTCCTTCAACATGCCTGTAAAACTACCTGTTCAGCCATATGTTCAGGAGCTTCCTTCTCAAGCTTTAGATAAGATTAGAGTGTGATATGATTTGACTGAGACTCCCCAAAAAGACTTAACTCAGCACACTTACTCCCAAAACACACACCCGTGTTAAATCATGTATCACGTCAACACATCCTGTCTGCATTTACACTCATGGCAACCTAATGGGCTGAACGTGGAGCTTAAAGGCCTGATGTTTCAATGTAGTAAAAAAATCTTTTTTAGAAATCTGTTATTTTCCTGTAGTTAATTTATTTCATGTTTAGCCGCTGTCCATGTACCATCTGATGTTGGCCTGTACCTCAGCTCTGTAGAAAAACAGCTGAATGTACTTGGGTGACTTTGCGATCACACTGTGTACAGTATGAGCACATGGTGTATCAGTGTCGCCTTTCCCTCCCTGCGACTCTACAACTGCAGGGAAACACCTGCTATGTATCTGATGTCGATCTAGCTGTTGAAACCAGTAGGAGGCACGCTGCAGCAACTATGGTATTAAAAACGCTTCCAAAGAAATATCATATAATATCATATAATATTTGGACTGTTCAATTTTAAGAAATATGTTCAATATTCATAGCTTTATCAAAATTGTTGATTCATGTTCTGTTGATGGACTAATTGTTGTCATCAATCATTTGTAATACCATTTTAATTATTGTGCTTTTATGATCAACTATTCATTTGCCAAATTTAAAATAGCAAAAAACACAATCAAGATCCTAAAACAAGAGCATAAAACTAAAGCATGCGTAACATAAGATATTTAAACAGTGGTTCCAAGTTCATAATAACGACAGAGACGGCTGTGCCCTGGCAGTCTGGTACATTTTATATTTAAAATAGAAATTATGTCATACCATGCCATAGGTAGCTAACTGCTGGCTAGAAGAAAACCAAGGTGTAAATTCATCCCACTTTTACTCTCACAGTTATTATCTCAGTGTATCTCATGTAGACACACACACACACACACACACACACACACAAGCAGCTAAGACTTCCTCAGGGCTTGTATAATCGCAGTGCCTTTGCCCTTCTAGAGTGACATCTCTCACTTTTGTCCCCTCGATACTGATGATGTCACCTGAAAGTGTGAGAGCTGAAACCTGACTCTTGACACACAAAAAACACACACACACACACACACACACACACACACAAAGCTTAACCAGAGAGAGTGCCCTCACAGCTTAGGGTTGATGCAGGGGAAGCACTGTACCTGTAATTCATACTTCATGGAGGGAGAAATGGTTGTCCCACATCTTCCTTCACAGCCTTATGTCTTCATGCTTATGCTTCTTCTTTGCATCCCCCCCCCCCCCACACACACACACACACACACAATCACACTCTTTCTTCTTCACCATTTTCTTTGAATGGACCCGTACAGGCTTTAACTCAGCCAGGGCTGTGATGAAGGAAATGGAGGTGGTAGTTGTTAAGGTGGTGAGGGTCTTTATTATACAAACAGTGAAGGGCTTTGGAGGCCCCCTTTGAGGCATAGAGCTGGAATGGGGACGCGTCTGAATGCGCTGGACTCCCTAATGAACTTGAGTGGCCCATAGAAGCAAGGCCTTTTCACAGAAGCCAAGGAGGAAAAAGTGTCAAAACAAGCCCAGCCCCTCTTCGTTCACAGGGGCTAAACGCCGCCTTTTGACTCTGTGGAGTGTGGGCATCTGAAGGGGAGGCCATGAGGAGAAAGGAGGGGGAGGCAGAATGTACTTGTTAAAACAATGGCCTCTTAAATCAAGCACCCCTCTTTGCCCCTCTTCTTCTCCTTAGCTCCTCTGCTCCCGCCTCCCTAACCCCCTCCTTGTATCGCCTCGACTTCCAATTAGACCTACTCTTGCACAAGCTGTTGAAAGCCCCATATATTGCAGGGGCCTCAAAGGAGAGGCTTTGGAGTTACGTCTCTGTAGCAGTGTTGCCTCTATGAAAAGTCTTAGTATTCAGAGGAGAGCCCTGTTTGGGCTCTTAAAAGCACTCAATCTGCCACTGGGGACTTGTGTACCATCATGTCCCCTCCATTCGCCGCCTCTACACTCCCTTCTTCCCTCTTTCTGAAACACTCCACCCCCTCCATTCCTAGTCTCTCCTTCTCTGTCCCACCCTCAGCCAAAACTCTTTCTTCTGTTTGTGACCCCTCCGTTGCTTTGCCATGCTTGGCTGCTCACGGGGCCGGGGCAGGAGCCGTGCAAGCCCAGGGCCCAAGTGCTTGCTGCCTCCCTCCCCTTAGATGTTTAGCCATGGATGAAAAGCGGAGACAAATATGTCTGTGGTTCAAAGTCCATCCCGGCAATTACAGTGACTGATTAAAGAGTTGGCCTACACAGGCAGCTATGTATAATACTACAACTCCCACACAGGGTTTCATAACAGCACCATCAGAATAGAACTGAGCTCAGCAGTGCCTGATAAGGCCCGATGGCTGGCTGAGTCCACCCTTTACGGTGTAGTGATTGAGAGTTGGTGCCATAAAAGGGGCCACGATTGTTTTATGGGCAGAGTTTTTAAGAACTAGTGCAGACAGTGTTGTTAAAATATTCCTGTGCATTAAATAGAACTAAAAGACTAGTGCTGCAGCAATCAATCACTAACTCACGATTGCCTGCTTTTTTCCCATTTCATGTTCAGGTTGTTAATCAGGTTGTACTTGAATGTTCATTTACGTTGGGATTCCCTGTCATCTTCACAAATGATCTTCTATGCATAATTTTAATGTAAACATAATCAGTGTTTGCAAAATTGAGACTCTTTTGATCTCCTCAAATACATGCTGTATAGATACAACCTTAAACAGAATAAAACTGATAACCCTGGGTTTTTCCCCCACTTTTCATTTGCTAAAATCAATGATCTAAGATTTTTTCTACGTAAACAAAAGGCTCATTTCTCTCAAATATTTTTCACAAAACTTTCTAAATATGTGTTAGTGAGCACTTCTCCTTTTGTTGAGATAATCCATCCACCTCACAGGTGTGGCATATCAAGATGCTGATTAGACAGCATGGTCATTGCACAGGTGTGCCTTAGGCTCTAAAATGTGCAGTTTTACTGTATGGGGGGGGTGGGTCCGGTCCAAAAACCAGTCACTATCTTGTCCAGTAGTTGGATTTTGGCATACAAGAGCATTTTTTAAGTGTTTAAAAAATTATCAAGAAGCAGTAGATTTGCTGGAAGGATGAAAAATGACAGGATAGAAAAGGAGGATGAATAATAAGTGGTACAGTGTTACTGTTACTTTGCCTGAGGATTGTATTTGGCCACTCCCCGAGGCCAGAATTAGTCTTCATGCCTTAAGGCAAAACTAGAGATAGATCATAACAAGAAGAAGACTCTCCACCACAACCAGGGGAACCATCTGCCTCGACTGAAGTGAACTTAAGTAAGCCGCAACAATACTCTGCTGAGAGTCGGCACTAATTGGGTCAGCATGATTTTCCACTTTTGTTGCTAGGTGGTTGATCTATGGGGTTTCTATTCTGAGAAGCGCCTACTTAAGTTATTGTATCGGCCATCAAGAGACAAATCCATCTATGTTGGGCAAAGTCCATTCTCTCACATCGTCCTCATTTTCATTTAGCCCACATTTATTTTAGAGATCTTGCTCCAAATCATAGTCATTGCCCAAAATGGGTTCTCTCAAAGGCTTGTCCCACTTCTTTTGTAATTTTTGTGTATGAATGTATAAATTTAACAGGGAGGCCTTGGTCTTGAGTGTATGCTTTCCATTGTTGTCACTGATGGCAGGGACACCACAATGGGGAGAACTAAGGATAGGTTTGACGGTAGCAGGCAGGGGGCTCTGTGGGTTTTCTTAAGATAATCTATACAGTATGTCTGTTTTTGTCTGTGATTAAAGTACAGAAGACCTTGAGTTGTAGATAAGGTTTGACATGTGTAGAAGTAAATATTTCCCTGTCTTCTTGACAGAAACGGAACAGAAAATCTTAATTTATGCTGTTTCTGCCCTCTTGCTTAGATTGGACAAAGACAGAAATCTCTAGCATCAGGCAGTAGGGATGTGACACCCAGCTCACGACACGAGACACAAGATTGGGTTCACGACAACGAGCCGAGACAAGATTTTAACCTATTTTAAAGAGAACGTCAATGAAGAAATAACCCTTAAAAAAAAAAAGAAAAGAAAAATAGTCCTTTAATTCAATCGAAAGTCACAAAATGAAAAACAAGCACTGAAAAGTTTTGCCACAAACTCAAATTACTGGCTTCTCTCCTGTATAACTAACAGTTACACCGTCTTTATACCATATTTGTGGTGGAGAGATAGTCTTTTCACTCAGAGAACCAAGGTTACAACATAACCAAACATTTTCTGGCTGTAGTTGAGAACAGTTGTTTTTGTACTTGAACTTGTCATTGTACAGTAGACGGATAAAAATAAAGTTTATTTTACTATTGTTTCACAGTGATGGCATTCTAAACACAAATAAATTCCCAACAAACACTCAACAGATGATTTTTGTGAAGACATGCTCCTTTCTCTTCTGCATTGCATTCATTGCAACAGTTAACAAGGGAGTAGGCTACTCTAGTACCGATGTATGACCTCTATAGGATCAAGGGAGAACATTTCTTTGTTTAATATCATTAAAAGTAAAGCTAGGACACTTTTTACCTTGATGAGAAATCTTGTCACAGTTTTATTTCACGAGATCTCGTGGGACAAGGTCTCATCACACGTCTATCAGGCAGCCCACAGGTTCTCACATAGCTTTGCATTGGTGGCAGCTGCTAATTACATTAATTGCTCCTAGGTTATGAGGTGATTGGGGATAGAGCACGCAGAGATGTTTTTGTCCAAAACTGGAAGACTGGTGCTGCTTACAGATCCTCTACAGGTGTTAGCCTGGAAGGGAGAGGAAATCTGGGGCACAGTTAAATCAGAACCAGGCCTTGACCTAGCCCTGGAAATTGGATTGTATGCTGGGGTTGGACTAGGCTATTGGAAAAACTCTGGTCAGTGTCCAAACTGGCCTGTTCATTTTCACTGTCCTTGGGAGTTTGATGGCTTCAGTTTACAGCACAAGTTCTATAAGAGCCAAACGGTTTGCACCAGCAGAAATGAACAGCTCACTTTCCAGCTACAGTGGAAAGTGTTTTTAAAATGTTGCTGATAATCCAAATTAATATGCAGAAACCACATAAAGAACTATATAAATTAATATACAATTTTGATTTATAAATCAAATTAGGAAAACAAGCATGTTAGATAGCACTATTGTCAAATACTTCTGTAAGGTTCAACCTAAGGTTCTCATGACTGGTACTATACATAGGCAGCCAGAAGTTTGGGCTCCCAATGTCAGTTGGTGTCCTCTCTGACTACCTCTTCTCCTGCAGGCTACTTTAGATCTTCGATTGATTGCTGTTACCTTGGCAGCCAGAAGGGAGCCAGGGACACACTTTGGAGCAGCATTCATAAAACACAGTCACTTCTGAAATTGCTCATTTAATAGGGATGCGGTGCAAGAAGAGAGCAGTGCATGAGGCTCTAAATGCATATTTGAAGGAGTTTTTACTCATCCCCTTGCCTTCTCACTCAGTGGTGAATCATTAATTTTATGTCCATGTTTAGGCTAGTGCATAGGGTCATGGTTAGTTTCAAAAGTGGCTGGCTTTTATTTTTTTTACCAGCTCAGTAAATGTGGTGTTTGAGAGAACTGGTCTGCTTGCTCTAAATCTGTTGGGCTCAGGATTCCTGGGCAGTACTGTTCTTCACCACTGTTGTGCAAGTAAAGTAGATAGTTTTAAGCTGTGTCCAAAATCACTTCGCCATTCAGTTCGCCATTTTGTAGTGCTGTATGAATATACATGTTATAGTTATTATACTCTACAGTGGACAAAGTATCCCATAATGCATCTTAAAAAGTAGTGGATGATGGTCACTAACCATGCACTATATACCATCATGCTTTGTGCTGAAGGAAAAATAACAGGCGGACAAGGGAGAGCAGCGCGACTGCAACCTGATGTACAAATGTAAATCCTTTCTGTTTAGCTTGCAATAGTATAGTGAAGTTAGTTTTGCATGTTTCATAGCCAAGTAATAAAAACAAGTCATGGCTAACGTATTAGCTTGCTAATGTTTGTTAGCTCTTTTCTGTACAGTGCCGCTAAGTTTAAACTGCCGGTTAATAATCATAATAATTTCAGATTTAGCTAAATTACATTTGTAATAGCAATGCATTACAACACGACCAAAACATATTTTTGTACTTGCCCAATGTACTTTCTATTTATAAATTTGGAAAAATACCTTCAGTGAAATATGTATTTAGTATCACTAAAATTACAGTCGGAATTTATTATGGATGGTTCACCGGCCGACGTCGATCTGGCACACTGAGAAAATGACCCAAATAGTGTCCGAAGGAATTTTTTTATTTTGCCCATGAGCTCTCTATATAGTCGTCTACATAGAAATCCCCATATTGTGAGTAGGAAGTAGTGAGTGTGTGAGGGATTTTGGACACAGCTTCTCACTTTGAGCACGGAAGGAAAGGTCACAGCTTGTGGCTTCAGGAAATCAGAGGTGTCTCCTTCCATTCATGGTAAATCCTTGACAGGTGCCATAGCTTAATGTGACTCGCTTTCATGCTACATGCATTTAACCCTGTTGTGTGCGTGTGTGTGTGTGTGTGTGTGTGTGTGTGTGTGTTTTTAATGTTGTGTGTGTATGTGAGACAGGTGCCAGGGTGCAGTCAAGTTGCCCGGCAGTTGCAGCAGCGGGCTGAAATAAAAAAGTTCAGCTGGCGCCTGGCGCCCATAGTGCTTTACTCAGATATTTTCCTCTGGCAATGTGCCACAAAAACACACACACACCCCAACCAGGAACACTGTTGATTGTAACAAATACTAGAGATGGTCCGATACCATTCTTTGCTTCCTGATACCGATTCTGATACCTGAACTTCTGTATCGACCGATACTGAGTACTGATCCGATACTAGTATGTCATATATTTTATTATGTTTTAACAACTGTGTACTACTATCCCTGTATGGATGTGATATGATTTCTCCATTTGTGTTGTCGGTCTGGCTCACGTTAAACTCTTTGTGAAACATGAACACCCCAAAACAATGAATGCCACAGAACTTTCTTTTATTATGCAGTTTGACAGTCAGTTATAACGGAAACCGTCGATTTTCTTTAGGGCTTTATTATGTAGTATCAGATCGGTGCATAAACTCCAGTACTTCCCGATACCAGCGTTTTAGGCAGTATTGGAGGCAATACCATTACTGGTATCGGAACAAATACACACATGTACTCCCAAACAATCGCACACACATCTTTGCTGATTTTCTTCCTCTCTGCTGCCACAGCTGAAGCTGGCACCCCGGGCTCGGCTGTCACCCCTAAGGGCTCAGGTAGACACCGTCATCAGGCTGAGTGGTGCCAGCCCATTTTATTATTGGATTTAGTGTTGGCACTAAGCACCCCCCCCACACACACACACACCTCCCTCTTCAGCCGGATAGCATTGATTTATGAGGGAGGCCTGGGAGATTGCATGTGACCAGAGTCCAACAGCATTGCGCCGCACTGAAGGCTTGGTTCCTGCTCTTGGCTTCTCGTCTGTCACTGAGCCGAGTTGTGCTGTGAATATCTGGAAATACACTTAACTATGAATTTAGATTAGCGTGTGTGATATCACTTTAGTACTTCTCCTTCACTGATAAGCTTTTACGTAAAAGCCAGTTGCATTGGTCTGTCGGGATTGTTTTTCAGGCCCGAAAACTAGAATGGGATGAATATTGTGGGATGGCTGTTTTCATAACTTGCGTGTTGGTCTCATCACTTCAGCTAATGCCATTTGATGAAATCCTAATCCAGTATCAAACATGTTACCAAATCAGAAACCTCTTGAATCCCATATAAGCTCAGTCTAGGTTTAGGTTTTAACAACAACAAAAGTTTTTGAACTGAAAGCTTGCCAAACTAATTCTCAATACTTTTAGCTAAATTGTACCCTGAATGTTTAAGTAAATAAAAAAAAAAATTGGGAGGATCTTAAATAATTGACAAACAATTTTGAGCAAAAAGATTCCAGTTATTTAAACCAACTGGAACCAGACCAGAACTCAACCCTTGCCACCATCCCAGTGTCTAGTTGAAGAGTGGATGCCATAGAGGCTCTCACTTGGCCCCCAGTTACTTTAAACCCTACCACCCCCCTCCACTCAGTCTTTCTCAAGTGTAGCGTGTCAGCACACTGCTCTCTCCTCCTCCTGCCTCAGGGGTTTTGGGTGATGGCTATTCTTGGTGGAGGATTGCCTGTTCACTCCCAGCACACCCTTACCCCTAACCCACGATAAACCTTTCCCTCCATCAGATGGCCTGTAGCCCTTCATAGGAGGGTGCAGAGATTATGTGCCCCCAGTACTCACAAACACTGACTGGCTGACCACTAAAGCAACATAGAAGCAGCTCTGGAATGCAAACAAGCGCTCCCATTACCCTTGAACTGCCTCTGACCTCGGTTTGTGTTCAGGATACTGTGACGGTTAGGATAATGGGTGGGTGCTCTACCTGTCATCCACCTTCTGGAACAGTTTCTCTGCAGAGCGACTGGAGTGCAAAATGTCCTTCATCTGGGCCAGTGTGGTATGACGTCAATTCTTTTAATATCACTTTGCTTCACAGCTGTTGGTCCAACACAGAAACACGGAATAAGGATCGGTCAGATGGGACCAGATGGAATTAGGGAGGGTGCTTAAGGCATGAAGAGATGAGCTGTGGCTTTTGGGTGACTCACACTTGATACACAGACACTTAAATATCATGGACTGGCCTTATTTTTTGATACATCATAACTAGTGCTGTCAAACAATTAAAATATTTAATCGCGATTAATTGCATTAATGTAATAGTTAACTCGCGATTAATCGCACATTTTTATCTATTGTAAATGTCCCTAGATTTCCTTTTTGTCCCATTATTATGAACATGGAAAAGTGGATCTGTGGAGTGCTTTGTGCAAAGTGTCTTTAATTGAAAACACCATTGGCATATAGCCTATTGTAGTGTTCAATTTCACACGTAACATTCTCACTTGGAGCAAATAATCTCTCACACAATGTAGCACTGTCCATCAATAAAAGGGTGAAAGAAATGCTTTGAGGAGGGGGCGGAGAATTCAGCTGTGTGCTTGGCCATCAAGTGGTATTTCAGACTGGACTAAACACACAGATCACTTTGGTCTTGTCAATGAAACCATTTGGCAACTTTTAAAAAGTAAACTTTCCATTCAGAATCCATTTTTTGGACTCCACCCAAAATCTTATGTTTTGTTTTTCACAAATGCTCATAGATTTAAAGTTGACTATAAGTGACTATATAGTTCTTAGTTTTGTTCTTCCCAGAGAACAAAGGCTGTGGACAATTGCTTCCAATGCACCACGTCGCCTGAAATCTAGACCACCTTTAAAAATAGTGTCTGTATTTGGGCTGTATTTTTTTAATTCACCTAATACGTTTTCTCGTCTGTGGCCCTTAAGGATGTGAATACCTAAACAGTTTTTCCAGTAACAGGTCAAATGACTACATAAATTGAATTTTTGCCATTTGGATAATTAGCCTTTACACAAGTGGTCCCTCAAAAGATGTCAGCACTGAAAGGAATACTGAGCCGCTGCAAGTTGTGAATCACCTGATTGGACGAAGCTTTGAGATAACACCGAGACAATGTCCAGGGAACATCAAGTGCTGACCTTGTGTTCCTGATGAGTCAGAAGGCTCAGGGCTCGTTGTTCTGCAACAGAGCCACCATTCACTGCAGCCACAGCCCGGCTAACCCGCTCTCTCCCAGACACAGCCGCTGCTCACACCGCTCAAAGACAAACACATGATGCACTTCTGGACAGTCCTAATTCATTCAGGTCCACTTAAAACGTGCACCGTCACACGAAGGGCATGCACTCAGTTATCCCAAAAAGTACATTATAGTAATTTGATAACTTGATTATTTCGTCTTTTGAAGTGTATACTCGCTCAATGAATTAAGATACATTTTTAACTCTAGCATGAGTTATAAGTCCCTGCATGTTGAGTTTCAGGCTTTTGTTAAATGAATTGAAATTGCCTTGAAAGTCCAAAAAGCTGTCATTTGTAGTGATGGTGCTAAACTCTTTTAAAATCTTTTTTAAATTGTTGTTTCCCTGTTGGTTCTTGGGTAGGGTTAAAGTAATAATGTGCTGCAGTTCTAAAACTTAATTTAATAACATTCTTCTTACTTTAACGTTCTTTGACAAAGCATCGTGATTTATGGCTTTCTGTGTATGCATTTTATTCTTCAGTCTGCATCATCAACTAGTTAAGTTTATGGTTTTCTCAATTTGCTGGAAGCAATTTCGTAAGCACCCAGAGAATGGGCCCGAACATTCAGCAATACTTTTTAATAAGGGGTGTGAAGAGACACTCAGCTCACAAGACGAGACACGAGATTGGGTTCACAAGACGATTTAACACAATTTTAAAGAAAACTTCAATTAAGAAATACGTTTTAACCTCATCTCTGAGGTGCGCCGAGATCTCATCCCACGAGACGGGATCTCGCCGCACCTCTACTTTTCATGTTCTCTCAGATAACAATACAATACTAATAGTAGTGTTTGTGATGTAAGCATGGTAAGAGCAAAACAAAGCTTCTTCAAGTCAAGAAACAAAAGTCATAATCCCACCCCCTTATTTAAAATGGAGCATGCCTTGTTGTTGTGTTGCTGTCTGGTCTATTTAAAGCTTGTGAACAGTATGGAATAGAACCAAATAGGTGGAGAAAAAGTTCAAATTTTAGAGACGCTGCAGTTTTTAGCCCCATCACACACATCGACACTTCTTTCTTTACTTCTCTCAGTGCCTTAGTTTGACCTTTTACACTATTTATTTTTCAGAAGATGGTTTAAAAACCACGCTGCAGAAAGACGACGCTTGTTAAAACGTTTTACTGTTGCTAAGGTTGATTGGACTTATTTCCACATGAAGGCTACTACATTGATTTTGCTTCACATTCTGTATTGAAATTGTTTTTCTATTTCTGAAGACTATTATACAGCAGCTCAGAATCTCTGTGCCCGCTCTGAGTCATGGACGACTTAACGGTGTTATGAGGTGCCTTGTTTACTGCGTTCACAATGTCCTTGCAGATATTTCCATTCCTCTGGGAGAGAGCCGCACGCCTTATCTGAAAAAGCAATGGCACGAGAGAGAGGAGGAGAGGGGGAGAACATCAAAAGGAAGGGATGCTAAATATACTCATCCCATTTTTGGCTCTACATGTGCATCTATATCTCGCTGTGTGGGCTTCACAACAGGAAGCTGAACCTTCCACATTTACCGATTCACTCTGCTGAGATGCTCTCGACATAGAGACGCTCCCATCATAACATGCCTTTGACATAGGAATTGATTTATAATTCAATGTCAGATCCAACCTGCTGATATAACAATCTTAGAAATGGAAACATCAGAAATGCAAGCAGTCTAGTAGGGGTGGGAAAGAAAATTGATTCTTAGATGCATCGCGATTCTCTCTAGAATGATTTGATAATCGATTTTGATAAGTTAATAATCGATTTAAATCTTTTTTTTTTTAAATGTGTTGATTTTTATTTCAAAGTTACTGTCTCCAGACATATGAAAATCCGAAAACAGATGAGATAATGATAATAATACAACTTAGAGTTTAGGCAAGAGTGCAGATATGTATAAAAATATACACATATATATATATATATATATATATATATATATATATATATATATATATATATATATATATATATATATATATATATATATATATATGTGTATATATATATATATATATATATATATATATATATATATATATATATATGCTCTAATAAGAAATGCATAAAATAATTAGGCAGAACATATAAAAGCTGTTGATCTACTTTATCACATTACATCGGACCATCATGTTTCATGTTCTAAGAAACCGATTCTCCACCTTTAAACATGACTCAGCCTCTGACATGGAAGATCACTGTGAACAAAAGTGACTCAGCATTTTATATATATTATATATGTATATGGCTATAATCAAAAATGTACAAAATATGTGTAATATACTAAACATTTCATAAAACTTGTGTGTGACAAATACTGTTTATGTCAAAATCTAACAAACTCAGATTTATAAGTATATTTTTTTAAATCACTCATGGAAATGTACAAAAAGAAATTGTTTCATCGATAATCGGTTTAGAATCAAATTGTTGGCTTCTGAATCGAATCACGAGGTGCTCAGAGATTCCCACCCCTACAGTCTAGCTGACCAACCACAGAGCCCACAGTTTACAGATGATAACTGCTATAGTATGCAGGTTTTAAAACATGTCAGCTCTGGCGTACCCCACAGCGTAACGTCAAAGGATAAGTGTATAGGCTCCTTTGCGGCAGCGTCTAAATCCACCTTTACGGGTGCCTGGATAGCTCAGTTGGTAGAGTGGACGCCCACATATAGAGGATTATTCCTCGACACAGCGGGTCCTGGTTCAACTCCCCCCTCTCTCTCCCCTTTCATGTCTTCTGCTGTCCTATCAAAATAAAGGCTGAAAATGCCTAAAAAAATAATCTTTAAATCCATCTTTACATCTGCATCTTAGTGATGGCCAGACTGTTAAGTAGTCGCTGCTGCAGAGAGACGATGGGACCTCAAACCCCAAAAGGGATGAGTAAAATGAAAGATGAAGGAAGGGGATAAGTGATCCTTGCCTCACTCAATAATCTAAAATCCTATTCACTTACTCTGTCTCCCTCCTCTTTGCTGGTCTCCCACCCAGCCACTTCATTACTTCCTTATCCATCACACACACCCATCTCTGTATCACATTGTTGACTTTGCCAAAGGCTTATCTGAACTATTTCCAAACACCAGTCCTTTGTGTATGACCCTTAAAGGGACATTGGGACAGCCCCACTGATAGAGTAGCATGAATGTTATCTGCCATGCCGGACTGAATTGAATCTGGCTCCGATTTTAGGAGCAGTTTGCAGAAGACTGGAGGTTTGCCAGATTCTTTCTTCCTCAGTCAAGTAGCTGTCTGGTCCTTGATGCAACCTTGACTGCACCAGAGATCGCTGCATAAACTGACGTCAAGTTCCAAATCTGTTTCAAGCCAGGACCAGCGCGCCAAACTGCCATGTCGAGACAGGAGCCTCTGTCTCCAGTCTAGCCTTACCTCATGTTCTCTGAGGCTGGACGTTGAGCCTTGGAGCTGTGAAGACTTATGGCTGAGGCACAGTGAGTGGAAGGCAGGGGGCGGGGAAACACTTTGCTAATGGTAGCTGAGTATCAAGACCTTTTATATGCATCCAACATCTTTTTTGTATTTGTTCAGACTTGGACATCTGATACAACAGAATTATCATACACACTTCTCACAGCAGCGCCTCATCCAATTTGGCCCTGGTTTTTACTTGTTGGAAAACTAAAGAGTGCCCCTGGCAGTTTCTTCCTTTGTTGCTTGTGAGAGCAGCCAGCTGTTTATAGACTTTCTTTGCCGCTGCTTGTAGTCCTGTCAGAGGCCTTTTTTTCCCCTCAGCTGTGTAAGCTCAGTGTGCTGCTGCATGTGGGGTTCTCAGATCTTTAGAGGTTGACCTCTCCAAAACGCTGGGTTGGACTCGGACACAGTTCTGGTCATTGTGCTGGTAGTTAATGATTCTGCCCCTCCATTTCCAACCTCAGTCTCCTTCAGTTCCGCTGCCTCCTTTTATAGAGTCAGGAAATGGCTGCCCCCAATGGACGTAACTTCCAGGTCAGTGGACTTGGGGTGAAGGGTCACGGTTGGGTTGAGGCAGCCATAAATTGAATGACTGGGCAACTTTCTTTGTTGCTTGATGAATTCAGAAACCTGTCATAGTCGGCTCACACAAAAACACATGCACAGATGTGCGTGGCACGTGCATGAGAGTATATGAACATGGTATTTTTAGCATGCAGAGATGAGAGAAAACAATGCACCATCTCCACTTGTTCATTTATTGATCTCTTTCATGGTTTTCTGTCCTCTTCTATAATCTGCTATCTTCCCACTGTCCTAGCTTTTCTTTTGCTTTCTTCTTTCTTCACTATCGTCTTCTATTCGCCTCATTGCTAAGCAACGACGACAGCCGTGACAGATCTGCGCTTTGGCTCACGCAGTGTCACGTCTGACTTTAGCCAACCCCCTCCCACATACGCACACATGCTATACGACCAAGTGCCCTGCTGATCTGCAGTTTATGATACAGAACGCCACCCCCCTTCAAAATGACTCCCTGGTCAGCACCCCCTCATTGAGGTGACAGGAGGGAAGCGTCCAGCTGGATGAAACTGTTGTGTTCTTCTCCTGAGGGCTTTGATCCTTTGCCCTTCATCCCCCAAAGCAGCCCTGCCAGCCTGGAGAGGGGGCTCCTTGATTTAGCACTGTTTCCCCTGCATGTAGAGGCCTGAGTGTTTGAGATGTGCGATGCATACTTGTGCGGGACTGTGCGACAGCTGGGACAAGGTGGAGGCCCTTTTTCTAAATCGGCTGCCCCATGCGCCCCACCCACCTGCCTCCCAGCCTTAACTTCCCCCTAGCCTGCGCTCTCTCTTGGCTCCCCTTAGCTCTACAGCGCAGACATATTGTCCCTAAGCCCTACTTGTCTCTGGGGAGCAGAGGGAGAAGGCTCCCTCACGCTCCCCTCCCTTCATACCCCCTGATCCCGGCCCCATTTTTTAGGGCTTTAAGACTGACCTGTCAGCCGCTCTCTCTTCCCCAGAGTCAATGCGACCCAGCCCCCTCAAAGACCCATCCGCATAGGCCTTCTGTTTGAACAGGCCCCACCAAAAGACCCCTTGTGCTGCCCTTTGTGTGCTCATAAATAAGATCAGAGTTAAAGTCCCTCTGCTCTTGTGTCCAGAGACGGGCCCTGTGGGCCAGGAGGACTAATGCCGCTTGGCAGGCCTATTGATCACAAAGCTCCTCTCAGAACGTCGACCAGCTCTGCACATGTCCTGATTGCCTAGCCTGCTACATGGAGCTTACACATGCACACAACCATAGCAGGTTGCTCAAACACATATTCAATGAAGTCAGGTGATATTACCGTAAGTACTGTGAAACAATAGAAATCTGTCTTTTTTTCCACACTACTGTGTAAATGCCAAGGTGGCTCTGAAGGGTAATATTAGATTTTGCCATAAATGTGATGTTTTTTTTATCAATGTGATTTATTTTTTCTGGTATTTAATTAATTAGATTAGAGCTGGTGATATGTAGAAAATCAAATATCCCGATATTTTTGACTAAATACCTCTATTGTATATTGATAGTGGCGATATTCTAGGGTTGACTATTGCTGCTTTCACAAAATGTGCACACAATAATATTTTTGATAATCAATCATCAGTTATGTTGATATAATAACTATGTAGGGAAAGGCAAATAATGGAACAACTAGAACAGTCTGGTTTGTTCAGAAAATTACATCATTCTACTGTAATGCCGCCTTTAAAACCAGGAAAAGACAACACTTGAGTCATATCAGGATATTTCCATATCCAAAATTGAAGACAATATCTAGCCTCATATATTGATATCAATATATTGATATATTGTCCAGCCCTAGATTACATACATGACTCGACAGTCCAGATAGTTACATCAATAAACAATTTCAATACTAATCTTTAATTTACAGAAGATTTACCATATCAAGGATACATATATTGAATTATAAAATTGCATAAAACATATATCCAGATAGATGCATAACACACCTAACAATACATATTTTTCTCATGGACTGCAACGATTACTACGTTTACATGCACATAATATTCTGTTTTTTGCCCTTATTCCGAAAAAGATGATATTCTGACTAAGCGGTTTACATGGCTAATGAAAGTCAAAATTCCACTAATATTCCTTTTTACATGTAGCCATGCAAAATACAAGTTTTTAGGAAACACAGCTTCCCTCTTTCAATCCTTCAACCAGCTTCTTGAAGAGGTCGGCGTAGCGATGTGTGTGCATATCCAAAAACCTGTTGATATCCAAGTCTTTGATGTTGTGTAGCTGTGTTTCACTTTATCAGCCTTGCAAACTGTTAGCTGGTTGGTTTGTGTACAGCAATCATAGTAACACACAGAGCTGACCATAAGCAGTAAACAGGCAAGAGGCCGTAACTGCATTAAAAACCCAGATTGAGACATATATTCCAAATGCGCTGTATGCATGTTCGAAGAATGCCTATACAACCAGAATATCTCATGTCTTAATCTGAAAATGCTGTATTGGGAAAATAATTCTGAATATCCAACGGGAATATAATGTGTAAATGACCCGTCCCAAATGGAATATAGGTGTGCATGTTACCCTACTGAGTGATGGCCTTTTGACTCCCTCGCTTCTTTCTTTTCCTATCTGACACGACTTTCAGCAAAACCCTGGCTAGACCATCACGCCCAACAAATCTCATCCCTGCAGCCTCTGCCCTGTCCAGGAAGCTGTCTTTGCAGTCTAAATCAGCCCAGATGTATTACAGGGCTTAGCTGGAGCAGAGCTCTGCTTAAACAATCATCTGTCTTGTAACTTAAGAGGCAAATAAAAAAGAGGTAGTATCCTATCTCCGACGTCTGGATGAGACATGCCAGAGCTGGCGGCCACCACATGTACAATGAGAAAAAACACAACCAATGCTGTAAAACTGGTCTCTCGACGACAGACTGAGGAATAAGTGAACAAGGGCCGTGAAAAGGAGAACTTCGACTGAATAGAATAACAAATGAGGTTAAAAGTCCACTGTCTACAAGCCAACCGAAAGAGTGGAAGGAAACAGGTTATCAAGGCAAACCCTTATTGGTAGATTAGGTGAGGGGAAGCTGAGCTTTAGCAACAAACCGGATTACACAATATCACTGGCAGCTCACTTAACTGTGCTTAAAGCTGCCTGAGCCCTCAGCTGGATGGAGAAAAGTTAGTGGAAGAACATGATGAGTCTCTGGATATTTCCGCCAGGACATGATGATAAAGTAATGATACAGTGTTGTTGGATGTGTTTTGTAGCTGTTTATTTCCCACGTTGTCCTCAACTTTGGGTCTCGGCACTCCTTGGAGGTTAAAGTGAGGGAACACGCAAATAAAACCAGACATTTATGTACATACTTGGACATGTATAGAGAGAGAGAGAGACAGTTGTCCAGCATGATGTCAGGAAATATCCTATGTCCTGTTGTGAGATTGTTTGCTCCAGATCAAAATCCTTCTGTCATGACGATTACATGCGTGTCCATTCGTCTGGAGCCACCGGCCCACCTGTTTTCATTCCTTCATCATGAAAAGCAGACAGGGAGCCTAGGCAGAGGTAGATGGGAACCACTGTTAGGGGGTTTCACAACACTTGCAGCCTTATAAACTTACACAGTAGCAATTTTGGGGTTTAGCAATAGTCCCAATGGATGTTAGAACGTGTTACACAGGCAGTAAAATCATGGTCAGATGAAATAAAATAACAATAATAATGCATGTATGAAGAACATAACTCAGCAAGAGGAAGAGTACTTCTTTTGCAATATATGTACAATATCAGATCCTGAACCAGAGAAAAGGGCAATCAAGACATGTAATACAAAAAGTCAAAAGAGAATTACAATGTTTTTAAAGGTTAAGGCAGTGCAACATTAGTTGAAATAAGACGGTAAGATGGTATCATAGAAAGGCTTTAAGGGAGGGCGAGGCGTGTAAAGGTTTGGATCCCCTTGGAGCTGAGCATCACACTGACACATCAGGGATCTAACCAGGGCACATCAATGGAAGGCTTTAAATGTGAGGAATAATATCTTTAAATCTATACTAACTCAGAAACAAGTGTACATATCTTTGAGACGGGAGATGGCATTATGGTTGTGACCAGTGTACAGGCGTTATTCAGATAGAGAAGACAAAGATTTGGAGATGTTTTCCAGGTAGGCTCAAAAAAGGACTTGTCCAATCACATCTAATGGCATAATTGTATATACCTGTTGTTAATGGCCACACTTGAGGGCGGGGGGAAAAGGCCATGAGACGCAATGACTAGTGGATAATGGTGCATACTTTTGGCCAGCCTCTTCTCTTTCATGTTGTTGTTCATATGTACCCGATGTGTAAGAGGTAATAAAAAAGCTTCACAAAGAAATTAAAATTCACCATACTTTCTCACTTAAAGTTTTGCATTGTTAGAAAGTTTGACGTAGCTCCTGAATTCTGAGATCAGAAAAGTGTTTGAGTGGGGTTTCAGGTGTATGACAAGCATTTAATTTGAAGCACACTGATGCCTTATGGGACTTAAGGCTTCTCTTAATGGTTGGGACTAAGGGGCCAAGTAAAGCCGGCCTGTTTTTATCCGGACAGCCTGGGACATGTCACTTGTGGTTGTGCCTTTTAGTAGAAGTCCTTGTTTCAGATACTTGACTCTATATCAACGTCAAAATAGTTTGCCAGCAAGTATAAAGTCGACTGGTTAGCCTCTTTCTTTTCTGGGCTCAGAGAGATGTTTGGGTCTGGGAGTCTTTTTATAGAGGAAAACTGCTTTCATCCTGACAGAGTGCCTTTAAAAGCAGATGAGTGTGTATGTGTGTGTGAGGAGGAAGCCTTTTTGAAAATGTGCTTTAACAAGTGTGAATAGAGTCATCTCTAGCTGCTTCTGTGTTTCATGTGAGACACCATTTTTCCTCTTTGCCTTTAATCAATCACAGAGACTCTCTCCCTGCATGCCCTTACTTCCTCCTTTCTGGGGAGAGGGAGAAAGAGAGAGAGAGAGAGGCAATATCAGCCAAAACAATCTTAATTAGATATTTTCCTGATATCGTGCAGCCCTAGTTATTTGCAACACAGGCCAGCAAGGGTTTAGCAAGGTTCAACTTCTTTTATGCGCACCCTTGCTAGAGCTTCTGTTCCCGCGACATCTTTGGACACAGCACAAATGTGGGTCTAAATGCACCAACTTAGTATCACTCTTAACACAGGTCGGTGATGTGTTGGCATTGGTGGGATGGGATGTTGTTGGTTTAGTTCCTGTTCACTGCTCCGTGTTGGCCTCCCGTGAGGTTGGAATGCCTTGACAGGAGGAGGAAGAAAGTATTATGGGGGATGGAAGGTTGGCTAGTGATCTCTTTCTTTCTCCCTTTCTGTCTATATCTCACACACTCACACACACACACACACACACACACACACACACACACACACACACACACACACACACACACACACACACACACACACACCCTGAGAGTGGCCGTGCGGTTAACTCCAGCTCAAGTTCATTGTGGCTGAGTTCCGGGAGGCAGTGGTGTTGGAGGGTGTTGGGGGGTGTTGGGGGGCGAGGAGGAGCAGTAATTAAAGAGCTTTGAGAGCGGGGCCCCATGCGCTCTGTTAGATGCATTTCAACCCCCTCTCCTCCGCACCATAATCCCCACAGGAATAAACAAATTGGGCTTTTCAGCCTGCAAGCTGGGCCTAGGGGCTCCTGTAATGGGATAGACATGAGGTGTGTGTGTGTGTGTGTGTGTGTGTGTGTGTGTGTTGGACAGAGAGATTGTGTGTGAATACGAATTATGAGAGAGAGAACATGTGTTTCTTGGTCAGTTGTGTGCGTGTTCCACCACAAATGAAGTAAGTGGCTAATTGCTCCCAGCTCAGTGCAGAAGTCAGCAGAAGGACAAAAAGGCCTCAGCCTCATTTACTTAATCCACGAGTTAGGTATCTGAACCAGATTATACTGGTATACCTCTTAAACACCTGTGCACTCTGTGTGTGTGTGTGTGTGTGTGTGTGTGTGTGTCTCTGTGTCTGTCTGTAATATTGTACAAATCCCTGGCTGGATTCTGCACTTTTACAGTTATTTTTGTAGTTTTGAACTAGAGCTGGGCAACATATCGATATTATATTGATATCGTGACGTACAACTATATATATATATATATATATATATATATATATATATATATATATATATATATATATATATATATATATATATATATATATATATATATATATATATATCGTGTCAGATTTTGGAAATTGTAATATTGTAAATGGCTTAAGCGTTGTCTCTTCCTGGGTTAAAGGCTGCATTACAGTAAAGTGATTTGTCATTTTCTGTGTTACCAGACTGTTCTAGCTGTTCTATTATTTTTACCTTCACCCACTTAGTCAATATATCCACATTACTGAAGATTATTTATCTTAAATCTCATTGTGAAGATATTATGTTAAAGCCCCAATTCTCAACCATCACCAAATATCGCCACAATATCGACATCGAGGACAAGAATATTGCGATATCTGATTTTCTCCATATCGCCCAGCCCTTTTTTTTTTTTAGCGAACCTTATCTTTTTGACGTCATTGTAGAGATGTCATTGCTTCTCCAGATCTCAACAACTCAGTCCTGTTTCATATGTTTGTTACCTGATGGGAGGTTTCCTGGCTCACCTGCTTTCTCGAAGAAACTACTGTTCCCCTTCGTGTTACCAATATTTCACGCCCACTGCTTGATGTATATTTCCCAACCTAAATCGTCAGCTGGTATTAATCCTAAATCTCACGGTGGCGACGCCGTCAAATATTCTAATCGGATCAGAAGCGCAGGAGCATGATATCAGGCAGGCAAATGAAATGAAAGACGGAGAGTGTATCTAAATCCTCATCTTAAAGCTGAAATGTGCCGCACATGACACGGCCGGCTGTCTTTCGCTTAACGAGAACAACCGACCGACAGTTTTGTTAAGCTAATGAGAGCTGTGTGTGTGATGGACTGTGCATTTTGCCATCAGGTCCAAGATGGCCACAGCTAATCTGTGTGCGTGCGTGTGTGTGTGTGTGTGTGTGTGTGTGTGTTTGAGTCTTCTCTTAATGGGCCTCAAGTAAGTAGTTTCTCCACCTCCACTTCCAGTCTTCCAGGCAACTTCAGAGTGTTCTGCCATGCAAAGCAGGCAATGATTACTAAAAGGTCCTTTAATCATTGCAGGTTTTATTCCCCTGGCCTGTCTGGAGGTCTGTAATCGTCTTTTAAACGCACAAAAGGAGCTCTGTTTGTCGTCAGCTTGTTGACAGCAGAGAGGGGAGAGGCTTCAGCGTGTTGGCCTGCAGGTCTGATGAGGATCAGCAGGTTGTTCATTAAACATCACTCCGAGTCTCAGCTGCTTTGTTTTCCTACAGAATGTAGAGCCACAGATGTTGCTCTGTATCTGAGGAAAAGGGGGGGGAGCAATTGAATGAGATGCCAAAAAGAAAAACTGTCACAAAAACAGCGTTGACGCTGGCATCCTGCTGAAGCCCGTCCCTCTCTGCCTCAAAGCCGCCTTGACTAAAAATATCTCCGCAAAAACCCCGTCAAAGAGGAAACGGCGTCGGCTTTGAAAGAAAGAAAGCAAGCTCGTCTATGTCCCCGTCCTCCTCTTCTCCTCTTTATCACTACCTTCCTCCTCCACTCTTCAGCTCCCCCAGATGCTGTTACAAATGCACCATGCCTGCTTACACCACACACATGATCTCCCAGCTCATCGTCGAGTCATGAAACGCTCCCAGAACAAGAATAAGAAGACTTCAGTTGCGCGCTGATCCTCTTTAATTAAAGTATAGAATATTCCATCAGTGGCGCTGTTTCTCTGTTGCCGCCAACGTTCCTCCTCCACACTCCTCTTTTCCGAAGCACCATGGTTTGTAACTTTCTGGATTTATCCTCTTGTTTTCTTTTTCCTTTTTTTTATCTTTTAAGTGGGTTGCATCTGTTCTGGGTGAAGGCGAAGAGCTTCAGATGCTGCAGAAGGAGGGTGGAGCACTGCAGAAAGATGTATTACAGCCAGTCAGAAAGATGGGGGGAGGGCGGTGAAGGAAAGTGTAGTTTGAAATAGAGAATACTGGGAATAGTCAATTATTGCTCCTTGAACCAATTCCGATTTCACTGCCTGAGCGAGGCTTGTTTCTCCTTTATCCCACCCATGTTGTATTTGCAATGGAATCTACTCTATTAATCATAGATACCTTGTGTTGGCATCATCAATCATTTTTTTTAACTCAGAGATTCTGCAATGATTTTTGGAAAAGTGTTGCCGTGAGGAGAAGTAAATATTTCCAATTTTTTGTGGTAAAAATCAAAAATGTAGTAGAAGAAACAGAATGTAAACTAGACTGGTTTGATATTGTTTGGATTGTGTCGATTTTAAAGCTGATTTAAGTCATCACATCTAGTTTTCATAAAATCTTACAACACCTACCACCTTGGTAAAATAAAGTTATCTCCTAATGTGAATGTTGGCTGACAAAAACAATCTCAACACAAAATCCATTTAGTTCCTCTTCTGGAGGACTCAGTCCTACCACATGATCTCCATTAGCAGATGGGGCTTACACAGATGCTTAAATTGTAAGGGTGTTACATTCTGTGTGATGATCTGATGAACCCATTATGTGATTATAGTCCCAATCACAATGTTTACAATAAAAGTATTGTTGTTTTAGAGCACTGTCACCGTGATTTAGTCTATAATGGAGAACTTCAGAACAGCTAACAAATGGAAGTCGGTTTGATTGTATTCCCAACACGGCATCATGACTTCGTAAATATACACACGCCAACTTTACTTTTCTGTACGCATTTTGAGCTATGTGCGTGTATGTCCACGTTGTATACAGCCGATGTACACATTTATGCCACTTGGCGTGTTAGCGTGAGAAGAACGCTACTGTTGAGTTTAGGAAAAGAAGAATGGGTTGGGAAGCATTATTTTACGATACAAAATAATCTTTGGTGTTGCTTTAAATATGTGATGGTACCAAAGTGCATTAAAATAAATTGAATTCCAGATACTCAAGCATAATTTATAACCCTGATTACAGTATTTTGCGACATAATCTGTGTAATTATAATTTTTTCCATTAACCTTGCAACCCTGCACACTTTCATCCAATCCAAGACGATCATTACAGTTTTGTTTATCAAATGAATCTTATGCCGTGTTTACCTGACTGATGGCAACATGGAAGAAGTGTGTGAGTGTGTGTGAGTGTGTGTGTGTGTGTTCTCAGGTCCCAGCAGCCCGTGTGTAACTGCGCCGGCAGGCAGGCCCAAGCAGGCTCCGATCAGACCTCAGGCAGCACCTCGTCTGTTTCTCCCAGTCTGGGCCACAACCCTTTGCCCCTGTGTGTGTCTGTGTGTGTCTGTGTGTGTCTGTGTGTGTCTGTGCCCCAGACAGGTCCATTCTTTTAATCAAGGCTGTCTGGAAACAGACAGGGGTGATCTTAACGTCACGCTAGCCAGGGGGAAGAGCTGTCAGCTTCAGCAATGGACAGCCAGCCGAGCAAGAGGAGAAGAAGAAGAAGAAGAAATAGGGAGGAAGGAAAAAGTGGATTGGAAGGAGAGATCTTAGGCATAAATAAAGAAAGCCAGAGATTTAGGACAGCAAGACGGAGGTGCGGAGGGGACACAGCGGAACAGATAATTGAGGCGTGTGTGTCAGGAGAGCGATTTTCCTCAACAGTGAAATATTACGCTGTCATTCTATTTGTCCGAAGGCAGACGGTCTCCCAGGCACCGTTAGTTACGGCTGAACCAGAACAACAAATTCTTTTCTGAATGAAAGACGGTCATGTCATGCTCAGTGTTGATGCGTTGTCAACAATAATATGCTGAAGAATGACCTTTATTTCCCCTCCTGGATGAAAATGGGACCGAATGATATGATTTTGCCGCTGGACGTTATTTGTACCAAAATATTTAGTTTTCTTTTTTGCATTAGTTTTGTGAAGTCATTAGATCCCCACCATCCAGATGTGATTACATTTTATCCTAAAATGTATTAGTACATATCTTCTCATCTCACTAAGAGATCCTTACCAAAATATGTACTTGTTTTTAAAAATGCAACTACTTGAGTGTAACTTATGATATTAATAAAAACTTAAATATTGATTTCACCTTAGAAATTGACTGTAAAACCGATGACAACCCCTTGTACTTTTTGTGTGTAGTTTGTAGAAAATAAAAATGAATTGCAGCATTATGACCTGGGGTCCCAAACTGTCCCGCCTTTCACAGGAGAATGAATGGGTGCACAGGTTGCTCACAGTTGGAAGTTGGTTGAATGTAACTATCCCAGTTTCCAGACGCAATAGTTTGTCATCGTCAGTCCATCTTCATTTACTCTTTTGAATAACATTTTGAAATTGGGGGTTTGTTTAAAATCTGTATGAGTGCCTGACTGCTCATGTTTCTTGCCCAATTGGACCTATTTTTTTCTTGGCAATTACCTTATTCCGATGTTATTATTGCCGATAGAAGTGCTGGCGAGATCTACGAAAACAAGACTTTAATTGAACTAAACTGGATTTTCCTTTTGAAATGTCTTCGTTCCAATCATCCTCACTCCGTTGTGCTCTCTTCTCTTCCTTCATTACACTTCTTTCATTACATTACGCTCTTTTGGCTGATGACTTCATCTGCTGTCACAAGCTGACATGGGGGGGGGTAGCATTTAGATTGATGTCTTCATATTCCGAAATGCCTTGGGCCAAATTAACGTTTATTGAGTTACATCCTGATTTTCCCTTTATGAGGGTCTAAAACAGGATACCAATCGCATCATCCCGGGCAGATATTAAAGAATACACAATGTCTTGGGACTGAAAACACACACACACACACACACACACACACACACACACACAGACACTCACACTAGATTGTTTTAGCTTTTATTGCAGCTCAAAGTGGGGGATATTAACTCAGATGGGATAATGTTTGGATTTCGATGAAGCATCAACAAATTGAACTTTTATAAAGGTTGCGCCTCCGCCTCCTTATACTCTGTTGATGATCCATTAACAGTTGTCATAACACTGTAGCGTACTCCTCCAGCCAGAGGGGATACATAACTGCATCGTCTGTCCCAACGTGATCTGAAGGCTTTAGATGCCTCGGGCTGCTGTCTCTTTAAACAGCAGGTTTATTAGAGCAGCGGAGTGGGCTGCTGTCGTCTCTACTTGTGGACGTGTGAAAAGTTTTCTGTCATGTTTTAATTTCTCCCCTGGAGTCAACCCGAGCTGCGGTGCTGTAAAACACTCTGGCAGCGAGAGGTTGGACAGATGCTCAGGTGACTGCCTTGTTTCAGAGACACATTACCCAAATCTCAACCTGTGTAAATTTAGTTTTTTCGTTAACATTAACACATTGTGTTTTTTTGCAGAGTTTCTACTCTACATACACAGCAAATGTACTGTCAGTTTAATACATAATGGAATATGTGCACCATGGCAACTTAACCAGAGACTATAATTAGCCTAAGTTAAGCTGTACCTCTACATCCTACACACACATAGCCGAAAATTGAAAAAGTATGGTCAGTGGGAGGTTTGCTTTGCCTCCTAAAATGAGTTGGAGAGCTGCAAATTTACTGAGCAGTCTCATCCAAACAAGGATAAAAGTCTGTCATTGAATAAGGTACAGGGTTGCATCTTTTGTCACCTTACTGTCAATCAAATCTCAGAGTTTAAGTACTAGAGGTGTGTGTGTGTGTATATATGTATGTGTATATATATATATATATATATATATATATGTATATATATGTATATGTATATATATATTAGGGTGCATCAAATTTGAATGGGAAATTTTAATTTCAAAATATCAATTTGGCTGGCATTGCATTTTGTTCCAATTAACATAAAACTGACTTTTGCAAAGTTTTGAGGAATTCCATTGAGATTTAGGGGTGCCACCTAACACATGAACTTTTGTGAAATTTCGA